>MEHQ01000844.1:0-18567 GCA_008828725.1 Saccharina japonica | reverse complement strand
TAGCCGCTTCGAACGCGGCACTGTTTCTGGTGGTCTTTCTTTCCCTTTGTTTGTTTGTTTGTTTGATTTTTTTTCTTATTTTTCTTTTTTTCATTTTTCTTTTTGCTTGTTGTATTGCCTGTTGTTGCTTCTCAAGGGGGGCACGACAGCGATGCTACAGCCCCTCGCATCATTTGCTTCATTTACTTTGTTTTCCTTATTTATGTTACCGTGATCGCTTTTGCCTTTGTTTCTCCGCCTTCCGTATTTTTCCTAGGGCTTTCTTTGGTTGCTTAGCTACGTACGTATTCATTTTGTTTTTGTTATTCCCCGTTCTCTTTCCTGGACTCTCGTGTGTTACACGAGAACGAAACTGAACTGAGTAGGAAGTGCCACGTATCCGTTGTATGGGTGGCGCCCAAGGGAATGGAGACGGAGGGTGGGGGGGGGTCGTAGGGAAACCACGTCGGACGGAAGCAGGAAAGAGACGGCAAACAGAGTAGGTACCAGACCGACTAGCTGGTAGAACCTGCCTGTACTACGGGCACAAACCTGCCTCGGCTGGCTGGAAGGTGCTTTTGGTGTGCTCCGGCTGGCCGTCCTTTCCTGTCGTTCTTAGTCTTGCTCTGTTGGCGCTGTTTCGGTCCATTTCATTTCGTTTCATTTAATTTGTTTTTTTATTGGATGTCGTATCTCCTCTGGGAGAAGCACGACACTTTCTTTCTTTTATTTTGTCATGCTTTTTGTTTGGTTGTTTGATTGATGATTTGCTTCAGTATATTTACTTTTTATTATTTTTTCCTTTTCGCTTTTTTTTCTTTTTTCTCTTTTTTTCTCTTGCATGCACCTGGATTGCTAGCAGGGTAGGTCTTGCCTGTCGTATACTGTATGGCATTGCATTGTCTGCTCTGCTTACTGCACTGAGCGTAGTATCTCTGTATCGTAGTTTTGTGACCACAGAACTGGTACCTTTTTAGGATGAAGAATCGGCACGGACACTGGGTGTGCTGGATGTCGACGGGTAGAAAGGAAGGTTTAATGTGAAGAACACACACACTTCACAGGGATGAGTATGCCTGTTTACACTTCAATCCTCTGAACATCTCTCCACAATTCAAAATTACACGTGCGAGCGACTCTGCGTTTTCACTTCAGCTCGTAAGGAAACTATACCCAGGTGAGAAGAGTCGCACTTCCGCCCAGAGGGTACTGCTGCTGTAGCTTGGCAGGCCACCTTGAAGCGCATTGCGCTCTGGGCAGCCGGCGGGCACAGCGACAGGGCGCCGATTCGTAGGTCAGAAGCCTACACAACTTCCTAAATACCGGTATTGAGTTTGAGCCACAGACCGCACGTCGATTATACAGCAGCAGCAGCAGCAACTACCTGTGTTTTTGGAAGGCATGCAGCTGCAGCTGGTAGCAGCGTGGTGTTCCGCACGTATAAGCGTGGGCATACGAGTCACGGATGCATGTGGTGTTGTGAACGAAGCCAAGGAAGAGTGTCAGTCTACTACAGTCTACTGCACCGCGAGTCCCGATGTTGCGAGAAAATAAAAAGTGTTGTACTCGGTCGTTGCGCTGGTCAAGGGTGAGTGATAACAACAGTTACAGACTTACCGCGCCAATGGGCTGGGCGCAACCGACTCCTCCGCAAGTCCCGCACTCCGTAACGCAACAGGCACCGTTCGCTTCTATCCCAGGCGTACCGTCGCTGCAAACCACTTAAAGGATTTCCGTTGGATTTGTTCAGGAGTCCAGCAGAGTAAAACAATTGCGGAGATGCGGGTTCACCAAACGTTAGATACGGAAATGCACGTACGTGTGCGCAACATGAACAAAAACTGAAAGTTTGGGATATCAGCGTATTCGACGTCGCAACAGGACAGGACCTTGAAGCCTCGTGTTAAGTAAAGGAATGCCGTGAATACGAACAGACGTAGGGCGCTTGCGTATGCATGTTTATACCTCGACATATTCCCGTGTTTATATATATGTACAAAGTATTATTGCAGACTTCCTACCCGTACACGCAGTTTACGCGGGGTGAAGAGATGCACGCAGATACTAAGGTAAAGGTGTAGGTGACGCGAGATGTATCCACCCCCCTCTTCAACAGTGCTTCAGTCCGGAAACCCATTCAGCCGCTCCAAACACTAACCCAAAAGCCTTTAGCTCCAACTGCATGCCACTTTTGGCCTACTACACCTACGAGCACTCATGAGATATGCAGGAGCGTTGACGGGTATACCACAGAGAGCTGTGAACGTCAAAATCCCCCAAGCCTGGCATGCCGAAGTATTTAAAGGGATATTCTATATGAACAATAGAGGTGGTAAACATTGGTTAGACTACAGTACAGTTCAGTACAGTACAGTAGAGCAGCAAACTACGCACCTGCGTTATCGATGATGCATGGCGCTTCCAAAGCGACACTGCAATCCATACCGCTGGTCGTGATTGTGCCTGTGCAGCAGCTGGCCTGTTGCCAGGAGAAGGGAGGGAAGCATGCGTTTGTCAGACTGTTCGATGTTGGGCGCTGTGCAGCCCAGTACTGCCTGCCATACGCTCTCGGAAATGTTGGTATCTGCGAATCCCCGTGCTCCGCTACGATGTGAACTGTACAGTAGATCCCGAACACAATGGAGTAATACTATAGATATTACGGGAGATGCGTGAACGAACATGTGTCTATCGGGTGTGTATACTGCAGCTCTAATTTGTGGGATGCTCACTATAGCTGGCTATTATGTATCGGACTAACTACAGTTGTAGCTCACATTTGTGCTCAAGGCCAATTGCTGGGCGAAAAGTAAACCTCCTTGCCGGACGATCTGCATGCGATTTAGGCTATATACCTAGACTGCTAAAGCACGGGTCGACACCAGACATGAACTTACCGCTCCACCGGGTCGCAAGGCGCAACCACTTCCTCCGCACTCCCCGCAGGCACCACCGCAGCAGACGTCGCCACTCTCGATTCCCTGGAAGGTATTACTGCATTTGTCTTCAACACAACAGGAGGGTGCATCGCAGCGAGAGCCGATTCGTCACACTATACGCCAGTGTTAAAATATCAGTTGTTATACAGCGCTCGCTGAGTATGCAGGCATAGTCCAATAACGGGAGGGGTACGTGTGCACAACGAAGAGTAGGATCACGAGCGGGGACTGCAAAAGTAGCTAACCACGCTACGCGTGCAGTCACTGGTCAAGCCATCACTCTGTTAGACGCACCTATGACGCACGGAGCTTCCATAGTATCGCTGCACATCATGCCGGCGTCCGTAATAAATTCTCCGCAGCAAGAGGACTGATAACAGAGTACGCAGCGAGACATGGTTGTGTCAGTCGGCCGAACGTTGGGGCTGAGTCGTAAACGTATGGCTGCCATACTCGTGTCGATCTATTGGTGAATGATACCTTGGCCCACCCACGAGTCGACTTGCCGTAAGGCGTCCACGTTAAAACACACAACATGCATTTATACGACCGGCCTTCTCAAAGGGAGGGATAATACACCGAAATATATGCATATCTGTACGCAACATCAGTTAATGATTTACTGCAGTTCAGTGTAAAGCATATCAGGCTTTCTTAGAATACATTGTTGAAGTCGAGTGTTGAGTGAGGTATATAATTTCTCAAGTAAGGAGGCAACAAAAGGTTGGGCTGAATAGCTAAAATAACGCGGATCGACGACAGAAATCAACTAACCGGTCCGCCGGGTCGTCCGCGGCAACCCATTCCTCCGCACTCCCCGCAGGCACCACCGCAGCAGACGTCGCCATTCTGGATTCCTTGAACGCCATTACTGCACGTGTCTTCAGCACAACAGAATGATGCATCACAGCGAGAGTGGATTCGTCAAAACTCCCCGTCACGTTTGAAGTACCTTTTGGTTAAATACCACTCACAGAGTATGCAGGCACTGTGCTACAAACGGTACGGTAGGCTTAGGTGTGCACAACGAACAGCAGAAATATTACGAGCAGTGGCCATGGAAATTGAAAACCCAACTATGGGTGCAGTGACTGGTACAGTGAGAGCTCCGCCAGACGCACCTATGAGGCACGGAGCCTCCATGGTGTCGCTGCACATCACGCCACTGTCCTCGATCGGCCCTCCACAGCAAGCGGACTGCAAACAGAGTATGGGGAACGTGGTTCAGTCAGGTGGCCAAACGTTGGGGGCTGCGCAGTACACATATGCTTGCCATACGCGTGTCGGTCTATCGATGAATTGAGACCTCACTCCCCTCCTAGACCTGCTAAAGTAGTAAGCTTTGAACGTTAGATTCCAAATACAACGTACGCGGTAGGGCTCCTCTAAGAAAGTGATAATACACCGAAATACATGCACCGTATCTGTACGCCACTACAATTAATTATTTGCTGCAGCTCAGGATATAGCAAATCGGTCTTTCTTAGAATACATGATTGGAGTTGACTGCTGGGTGAGGTATCCATGAGTGCTGAAGTGGGGAAGCAACAAAAGCTTCGGCGGGGTTGCTTTAATCGCACGAGTTGACCACAGACATAAACTAACCGCTCCGCCCGGTCGTCCGGCGCAACCCACTCCTCCGCACTCCCCACAGGCACCGTCGCAGCAGGCGTCGCCACTCTGGATTCCCTGAACGCCATTACTGCACGTGTCTTCAGCACACGAGCATAATTCATCACAGGGAGGGTGGATTCGTCAAAACTACACGTCATGTTTCATGTACAACTTGTTACAGAACACTCACGGAGTATGCAAGCGCTGTGCTTCGACCGGTAGTGGTAAGTGTGCACAACGAAAAGCAGAAATAGCACGAGCAGTGGCCATGGAAGTTGCAAACCCAACTATGGGTGAAGTCACTGGCAAAGACAGAGCTGGGCCAGACGCACCTATGATGCATGGCGCCGCCATAGTGTCGCTGCACATCAAGCCACTGCCCTCGATTGCGCCTCCGCAGCAAGAGGCCTGATAACATAGCAAGGGATGGGCCATGGTTTTTTTCCGGAGGTAAAACGTCAAGGGCTGAGCAGTACATATCCGGTTATCTTACGCTTGCCGATGTATTCATGACTGCGACTTCGCTCCGCTCGATACGTACTACAGGAGGGTGTGAACGGTAGAGCCCAAACGAATGTCAGTGACAGGGCTCCTAAACGGACGACAAGCTATTCTGCCTAGAGTATGTATTTAACTGCCCCAATGAGGTGGCCAAGACAGTTGCGCCTGTATGCCTATAGTAATTTTCACGCGTCCAGACCAGACATGAACTCACCCGTCCACCGAGTAGGTCGGCGCAACCGCTTCCCCCGCATGTTCCGCAGGCCGCATCGCAGCAGATATCGCCGTTCTGGACTCCAACAAGGCCGTTATTGCATGTTTGGCCTTCACCCCAACGTGAGAATGCATCGCAACGAGCGTGAGTACGGCCGACCACTTTAGCCGTTAATGCTAATGCGCTTGGAACCAAGCTAACGGTCACAAAGAGTGCATCTCCTAAACTAATATTGTCGATATGTTTTTGTCGGTTTCGTGCTATGGTAGCTGTGCCCCTCACGGTCGTGAGGGAATCCGCTTTGGGAGAGCTATACCTCGCCATGACACTGCCTGCTGATGAAACTACGAATTTCAACCGGATGAGTGTTCCCATTGCCTGGTATTGGATATTGGTAATCAATGCATGCAGTACAGGACGCCTAATAAGAATCAGCCTACAGTAATACGAAAGGCAGGCTGAGATTTTAGAGGAAAATTAGAAATTGAAGAGTCTTCATATTGAAGTTAGTGTAGAAAGAACCCTCTCTCAAATAGGAAATCCAGCCTGGTCCAGATTTCCTGTTCCTTATTTGGTGTACCAGGTAGTCCCTCTTTCGAAAAGCCCGGTCAGACAAACAATATTCTGGCGAGAACTCGGCTACTTCGTATGTGCCGCAGCAGGCGTATGCTGGTAGTGTAGATGGTGCAGTGCGTGTTGAGTTTCCACTATCTTCGAAGGTGGCGTCATATGCGAGTGCTGATACTGACACCATTCCGCAGAACCTTCTCCTTAACACACAAAATGTACCTGCTCTCCAGCCAGATTCCGTCTACTATAGTGCGCTCGTAAATCCGGCAGATGTATAGGTGGTAGACCTCGGTAAGGTTCCCCATCCCTCTCTTCTATCGTCTACTGTAATGT
This sequence comes from Saccharina japonica, assembly GCA_008828725.1. NCBI lineage: Eukaryota > Phaeophyceae > Laminariales > Laminariaceae > Saccharina > Saccharina japonica. Next base: position 12,417 of record MEHQ01000844.1, on the reverse strand, counting down.
ACGACAGCCATATGGATGGGGTAGCAAGACTCGGATTCGGGGTGCTCTTTGCGCATCGAGGCCCGTTCATGGACACCAGGTGAGCCTTTTTATTCGAGTGTTACGCCAACGTGCCCGCCTGTCTCGATCGCGCCCAAGGACGGCCAGTCGGGTGGACGGTTCGAAGGCTTGTGCAGCGAGCGTCGACACAGAAGTATGACAAACTGCCAAAACGTCATATATGCCAGCATACCGTCGATCGAATATGAAAGGGCATATTTCGCACGATAGGGCCGCCGAGTGGCGAGACGCGCTTTCGCAACGTTCGCAACAGAGAGGGCGTATTACCGCAAGAGAGGAAAGAGTGCTTGATATCGGCCGAGTTCGACATCTCGAAGAATATTGGAAGGGGTTTACGTACGAGGGCATATTGCAGAGTGACGTGTCGTTGCGTTTCTCTGAAGGAGTGCCATACGGAGGGAGTTATTAGGTTGTATCAAGTCTTTGATGTAACGGTTCTACTATAGTGTTTTCCCCAAATGTTACGTACAAACCAGTGCGTGAGACCAATGACCAACTTCCGTTGTCTTCTGTCGTAAGCAGGTTACACAGTAGTAGGAATAGTGGTAGTAGTAGTTGTAGTAGTAGTACTGTGGTAGTAGTACTGATTGCAGTAGTACGTAGTAGTAGTAGCAGTAGTGGAAACGTGCCTGGTAAATATTAGTTGTACAGCAATGGCTGTCTAAGTAGCGCAACATTCGCTTCGCTCTCCAGTCTACCAGTATACAGCATACTCGTGGTCTACTCTGTACGTGAGAGAGTAGATATCATTCAACGTGGTTTTCGTTTACATGAATAATGCAACGTCAATTATGGTAAACAGCAGTACCGCAGGTTGCAGGAGTAGTACAGTAGTAGATGTGTAGTACTAGTGTACTGCCATGTCGTGTACAGTACGCGACAGCACTTTAGAACTCGGCAGTTAGTAATTGCAGGCTGGAATTTTAGACGAAAATAAGAACATGACCTTTTTTGCATTAAAAATAGTGTAGGACACACCCTGACTTACATACGAATTCCAGCCTGGCCAGAAATAGGGTATTTTTAAGTGGTGTCGCGTACTGCTGTGTGTACACTATATACACCAGTCACAACATATCTACCTTCCGCCACGTTAGCTTACCAACCAAGACACGGCAATGTTTTGTCATATTCTTGAAAAAATAGACTGAAAACGTCGTATTTAGCTGTGAGTTTGACATGGATTACATCGTCCGGCGTTGTATCGAAAATGACAGCAGGGCAGTTCCAAGTCACCAGTTATCCCCCTTGCGTGTACACCCCTAGCAGCGCTGTCGTGTTTGTTGGTTGACAGTTGACCTATACTACTGTATTAGTGTACACTACTAATGTACACTCTATACTTAAAACACATACGGGAATACGCAGGGCAGCAGCGTATATCAGACGATCGGGACGAAGCCCCTCTTGTATCAGACATAATAATACATTTATGTCTCCTTCACAACCATAATTCGACCTTACGAAGGACTTCATCCACGAAAAGGTAGTGTTGTCGAGCCATCAGCAGTATCTATCATGTCGTCTAGATACCGGCCGGAGGCCCGATGACATTGAGCTTTCCAACGATTTCGGCAAATAATTACCTACCCCGCCCCCTATCGACGTTTGAAGTGAGAGTCATCAAAACCCATCGTAACGATAGCTCACCGCTCGATATGTGAAGAGACGTGATGGTCACCAGCCCCAGAAGCACGTACCCGACTCGCATCATATCGTCTCAGCGCCCACTAATCACCCACACACAGGTTTTACTGAAAAATATACAGGACCTGCACCGAACAAGAATGAAAGGGGATGTTGGGCAGATATTTTGTTAGATACCCCTCTTGGAACACCGTCCAACTGCGCGCATTGGCTGGACTTGGTCAGCCGCAAAACGACACGCTATTCGCAGCCCGCCCAACCCGCCGATTAGAACAGCCCTCAGCATAAAAGCGATATCGTCGGCACCTCTTCGGAATGTGCAGAGGAAAACTTCAACGTCATGTCATATAAAACGGAAACTAATGGCGTGTGTCGCGCGTGTTTAATGTTGCATGTTTTGAGTAGATCAACGCAGAGGAGATATCATGGCCCGACTGAATGTTCGCATTGGTGTCAAGAGCGTAAATATTTCGCATCTACAGGGCACCCATAAACCTGGGAACTGTATTGTTCGCCGCCCCAACGTAATCGGATATACGTTCACGTCGTACGTACACATCACATTATCAAACTATTCGTACAGTAGTACTCGGTAGTTCCTGCTTACACGCCGGAAATGTTACTACACTTAGAAGTATCTATATAGTAGTGCTGTACCTTACCTTACGTAGCATCTGGTTGAGTCTCACGACACATACGACAGGAGTGATATTGTCATACCTGGTATTACAATAACCCGAAACAGGTATTATGGGATAGTTTAATTGCAATACTGTGGGCTGACTGGGAGCTACGGAAGTGCCAATCATTGTGGACAATGGGAATCTGTGTGTTCAGTGATACCTTGATAGTAGTACGTAGCATATTTAACACATCTGAGAAATATGCATATCTGGTCAGTGTTCTAATGGTGAGTGTTCTTCGTTTATGAGCAATGACGAATTAGTGCATCCAGGACGCATGAAAGGCTAAATGTTTGTGTATGGTGGGTTCTGCATGCTGTGTGCTGTGCAAGTTTATATATCGCAGTACGTATAATTTTTACGCAGGGAAAAAAAACGGACGAAGTTTGACTTTTGAGATTCGACATTAAACGAGTGAACTTAAGTATAATTTCAAATATCATAGGTCAAATCGGTATTTTGTCACCCCTTGTTTTTTCCGATTCAATCCTGTATGGAACGACATCTGATACATGCCCCCCACTCCAGGCGGTCCAACCCGAGTTGCCCTGAAAATAGTATTCAGGAGCTACTGTTGTAGCCGCGGCTGGGGGAAGGAGCGGAGGGGTGGGGCACGGAGGGGGCGGAAAGAGATCTGCGAGTGCATGATACCCGGTATTGTTTTTGGTATTGCATGACATTGCCGATTTCGAAGCATGTACCGGTGGTATTGCATCCGGTATTTGATTTTGATTGAATGTAGATAAATTGGGTAAATTGGTTAGATGATTGGTTGAAGGCGAACTGAAGAATAATTACCACTACACGGTCAGCAGATATGTAACTTTTGATCTCTGATGGTCAGGTTGATGTTCATCACGTTATAATGTTATAATGGGCACGGGGGGATCAATGGGGAGTTTTTTTTTGTGTTAAGAAGGGAGCACGATCTTTAATGTATGATACGAATATCGGAAACATAAACATTTATATAACAAAGCTGTAGGTGGAGATTTGTTTCAGGTAAGCATACTACTGCTGTTGTAGTAGCCTATACGAGTAGATATTGCTGGGAAACTTCGTTTTGACCTTGGAACTTTTATTTTATTTTAGGATCTACCAGCTGATATATATTGCAAATAATGTCACTGACGAGGGGGGATAAAAATACACAAAAATGTTCAGTACTATAGTATACATATCGTGTCCTTCGAAGGTGAAAACTAATTAATGACTTGAATTAGTATGAATTAATTAAAAAATGGCGTTGTATCGTAGGCTTTGGAGAATGTACGAAACGGTTTCCAAAAATAATTTCCAAATATTGGCATGCAAAGCTTACCAAATATTTTTCCCTCTGTTAAAATTCCAAATTTCCAAATATATCCTGTTTTATATATGCGTTGTGCAATTTGATGAATGTACGTAAACAAGGTATAATGAGAGGAGGCACACACGTATATAATATATGATCTTGTATACCCGTTGAATAGGACTACCAAAATAAATCAGGAATTTTCTTGAGTATTACTTGGTATATCAGTAACCCTTACTGAGGTGTTGCCATTACGCTGGAGATAATGATTTGGATCGCTGCAGGGGTCAGTGATACGTACGAGAGGAGCATCAACAAAATACAAGGATGGGAAGAGAGAAGAGGACAACCCTACGCTGGTTAGTCGTATTTCTTGCCCTTTCTAAACAGCTAATAATGATGCGTAGTTTTTTCTTCTATTTCTTCTACGACGTTTGGTTGTTTGCCCTACTGCTCCGTCCGACCCCGCGTCGATACCCTAATGCTAAGGCCATCGCGAACCTGACCAACTCAACACTACTGTATAGTGCTCCTTTAGCGTGGGTGGTACATGAAGTACCTTTATCAGGCGCTTTTACTACAAAAATATTTATTCGAGTGAAGCCACGACGAAATATTGTCACAGATCGCGATTTTGTTTTTCAGGATTAGACACAAAATGGCGTCAAGATTCACGAGTTTCTCTTCGTGCCTCTACTCGACAAAACCAATGACCATTCAACAACAATACAGTAGTCTATAATAACAGTAGTGGTGGGTGCCTGCGGGTATTAAGTAACGTGCCAAGATAAATAGGCTCCGGTTTGCACGAACACTATGTACAAACATTCGGTAGAAAAACACAGCTCACCAGTGGGATCGACTTCGAATCCTTCACAAAATAATTGTATTAACATCGGAAACAAAATATATATGTCGTTGATCCTGGACACCAAACTGAAGTTTATAAACACCGGGAACACCGGGAGCCCCTGAACGTCACATATGGTAGCATCTCGTGACATGTTTCTCGTGACGAAGGGCCGTTGCTACCACCTGTATCTGCAGACAATACGGGGCAGTTTATGCCACACGTTTGTCCCAAAAAAGGGCCCATGAAGGACGTGGTGTCCGTTTTCAACTTGCGACACCCACGCGATTGCCAGTGACTAACATCCCTAAGGGGCCCTATAAATAATACCAGATATGAACCAAATACAAGTACACTGACATTCAAAATGGATGCATGCATGTGTCGCATACCGAAAAAATATCATATGACGTCCTATATGACACGTGGTAAATATTTTACTTACAATTAGAGCCGGTCGACCCGATAGTCTACGTATCAGGTAACCACGAAGAAAGCTAAAGGATGAAGTCGCGGTCTTCCCGGTGGTCTAGCAGGTAACGACGAAGACTTCAAAGTGTGAGTCTGGGCTTCGAGTGTGAGCATTATGGAGTTATTGTTTTGTGATGACACCACCTAACTGTCGAGAGCTCATATTATAGCGTGGGTAGGCACACTTTGACAAGAGTCGACGACGGAAGATAGTTAGGGCTGAAATATTTTTGAGATAACATGCAAGGCACGTACCGTAAGGGGCGAGGGAAGGGAAGGGTCTTCTCTTAATAAGTGACCCCGGATCTGTGTGACTATTAATAATAGGGAAATATAACAGAAGAGCGAACATGATATTTGGGATGCGTACGTATGATAAGACAGATTGGCCGTAACCCCGGTAGGTAACCGACTGTAGACTGTAGTTCGGGCTGTTCATGTCCGTCTTGTACACAGCAGTGGCACTGAACCATTTCCTCGAATATTTGTGAGCACCCCTACAACTGGCTGTCCACCCACTCTGCCGGTCTATCCGGAGTGTACGTTCCTCACGCAAAACTTATCACATATACGTATAGTGAGGAAATGGTTGCGGTGACATGTATACAAGACAAAAAGGGGCAACGATAACTGATTGTTGATTTGGTCTAATTCGAGTAGAGTTCTGGTTCGGGCTTGTTATTTTTCGGGCACAGCAGCAGTTAGTAGGAGTGAGGCCGCTAAATATTTTGTCAGGTACAAGTGGTAATCACCTCTAAGGAGTTTGGTGTAAATAATGCCGGCGTCCCCGGTGCAGACAGGTGAATCTCGTCCCTGTTAGAGTCAAGATCGTCTGTTCGAGCCCCCCCCGAGTGCATGCTCGTAGGGACATTTTTCTCGCAAACAATATATTAACAAGCGGAAAGCGGGACAGCGTGAGTTAGCAAAATTCGAGGAAAATCGACGAGCGTCGGGAAGGCTGGACCCTCTGCGCGATAAAAATCAAGGCAAGGATCGTAGCGGGGGGGAAGGAAGAGGCGCTTACTTTGTGACCCCGGATCTGACTTACGCCTATGGAAGGAGAGACAGAAATGGGGTGGGATGAAAAAAACCCAACAATATCCTCATCATTGTAGATATATATATATGCCTTGTACGATCCTGTTTCGGGCCTGCTGTATGCATGGTGCTTGGAGTTTGGGTATACGAGTACGGATGTTTCACTTTATCAGTTTGTTTTTTGTAATACCGGGTAGGTTCATACCATAACTGCACGTCTTTTGCCCTTCTCTTCTGTTTGTGACTTTATTATTGTAAGTATTGTAGGCAGGTGTATATACTTATGCAGGCGTAGTACAAAACGTACGCTTTTTCATGCGATACGGAGATCACTAAAGGCGCGAGGTACCTCCCATATACACAGTATGTGTGCACCGTGAACTCAAATACTGTATACAGTAGTAGTATATTTATAGAGCAGCTAAAGGTACGACGTACCCCGGTCGTACTTACTCATACAATATTGTTTTTCAATGGAGTTACTCCCACCATCGCCCAGCACGTGCCGCCTCTGCACCAAGCGAGCAGGGACGGCAAGCAGATACCGAGTGTGCTCGGACTGGTGCTACGGTAGGGGGGTCATGCATAGGGGCTTGTTTTTCACCTGCACCGAGCCAGACTGCTTTACTGCGTTGTACTCATAACGTTTTTTTTTTTTTTTTTTATATGCACCGCCCTTGGAGGTTTAGTTACGTAACGCGAGCAAACTATGCTTCTAGGTCCAATTTCCAGTTAGATTCGGAGCCACTCGTCCGAGTGGCCAAAACCCGGTAGTGAAAATGTAGGTACCCCCCCTATCGTAGCACCAGTCCTCGGCGAGTCAAGAGTAACGTGTCGGCTCTTTTGTTGGTGATCGTATCCGCTCAAATATTAAACCTATTTCCGCAAGGAAATTGTGAATTCGTGGTGTGTGTGTTCTTCACATTGAACCGTCCCTTCTACTCGTCGATATCCAGCATACCCAGCAGTGTATGTACCGACTATTCATCCTAAAGAGATACCAGTTATGTGGTCATAAATCTACGGCAAAGATATACTACGCTGCAACGCAGTGAGCAGAGCAGACGATGCAATGCCATATACAACAGGCACGACCAATACCCTGCTAGCAATCCAGCTGCGCGAAAGAGAGAAACATATAGAAGATAACCAAACGATAAGGAACAATAAGGATCAAAAATAAATACGACGTATAATAAAACAGATCAACAAACACACAAACAAAAACGATAACAGACTATTTGATCAGGGAGAAAGTGCCGTCCTTCTCCAGGAGGAGATGTGACAGAAAGTAAAAAATACAATCCTGGACTGTAATGCGTTCTTCACATTAAACCCGCATTCCCCCCCGTAGGCATACACCGCACCCATTGTGCGTGCCGAATCATGCCACCAGAGACATCAAGCCATAATAATTTATTTTCACCTACGAGGGACACCCCATAGAGGTGTTAAACAAAAACAACAACATGCAACCTGGACGACAGTAAAAATACGCGCACGGCTAACGTATTTGCAACCGTTTATCATTGCTAGCAGCGTAGGCCGTGCCTATCGTATACCTGGTATGGCATTGTATTGTCTGTGTTGTAGTTTTGTGACTACGTAACTGGTATCTCTTTAGGATGAAGAATCGGAACAGACTGCTATGATGGGTGTGCTGAATGTCGAAGGGTACGAGAAATGACGGTGTAATGTGCAGGTCACACAAACCACGAACTTATAATTTCACTGCGGAACTATGTTATTGTAATGCTACGACACCCGACCCCCGTTTTGCAATTTCACCAAAGCCTACGATACAGCGCCATTTTATAGATTTACTCATACTAATTCAATCCATTCATTAGTTTTCACGTTCGAAGGACACGATACGTATATTAACGATATTGCCCATATTGATTCACGCATTGTACTTCAATGGCTGCGCGTTATACTGTGGTCATCGCAAACCGGACACTCCCACTACATATATATGTGGTATGCCTCTCTCCAAGTTTGGCGTTCAAGAGCGCGCGCACCAGTGTGCGCCGTGGCCTCGCGACGCAGCAAATGTATCCCGCACACGGCCGCAAACATGTATGTGTTTCCACATTCCGTCCTACTGCGTTGATGTACCGTATACCGCTGGAAACTGCTTTCCCGTACAAGATTCATGGTGTTCCAACTCAGACCCCCAACCACATGACACGATTGCACGCTGTTGTATTGTATCATAGTAGTAGTAGTGTAGTCGGACATCCGACCGGGCAATGCACAGGTCACAGCTCCATAGGTCGAATTAACTATAGCGGCGGCGGGTCGCCACTTACCGTATGGAGCTTTGCAAGCCGTAGGGTACGTTATCGATCAATATCATGAGGACAATTCGTGTAGGCCACCCTAAGCGTATTACTCGGTCCGACGGGAGATCATTACGATACAGTATTGTGCACGAGCATCATTCGGCAGGGGGGTCTGAGTTGAAAAAACATGAGCCTTGGACCGAAAACAAAAACCCAGCGGACATATCATATAAACCGGCCTATAGCCCCGGTGGTTCGGTAGTACAGTTGAATGTCACTTCCCCTGGATGTTTGGAGTCGAGACACACGCTGTAGTCCACTGTAGCCCAAACTTCCCGTAATTTATACAGAAGAGTGTTCGAGGCAGCCGAAAGGTCGAGGCAGCCGAAAGGTCCAATGTCAGGTGGCACGAGGATGTGGCAAAGCTGCTAGGCAGCACCGCGCAACCGTTGTGGTTCGTGCCGATGGAAATGGGGGTAGGGGCGGGCAACAGTAGTAGTAGAAAGGAAACCACGTTGGACGAAACTAGGAATGACACGGCCTCAGGCCAACGATTATTACAAGTAATAGCAGGTGGAACATGTGTATGCCACTCATAGAGGTCATACCGCCAACTGCTGCAGCTGTTTCGAACGTGACATTTGTTTGTTTTTGACCTTTCGATCCTCCGTCCATTTCGTTTGTTTTCTTATTTGTGTTGTCCCATTACAGTAGTTTCCTTACGAATGAAGTCTTGTTTCATAGGTGGTGGACGAGCCCGTTTGTTTTTTCTGCTGTATTGCATAACGTATATTCGACAGTGGGGCACGGTTGACGAAATCAGGAACAGGAGCCAGACAGGGTAACAAGGTACCAGACCGACCAGAAGGTAGAACCTGTGCATGTTACTCGTACCACAACCTGCTACGGCTGCCTGGAGGGTGCTTTTGTTGTGGTTTGCCTGTTATTTCAGTGGTTTGTTTTGTTTAGTCTGGCCCGTGTTTGCGGGGGCGCGACAGCAGCGGTTTTTGTTTCCCCATTTGTTACTGGTTTCTTTCGTATTTCCTCTACCCTTTGTTTCTCCGGGTCGTAGTTTAGTCACCAAAGCGTGTATATAGGATTGGAAAATTGCCACGGACACCGGGTGTGCTTCATGTCGACGGCTGGAATGAATAGCACGAGGTGAAACGGCACACACTCTACGAGTTGGTGTGTTTCTTCTTCACATAACACCGTCCTTTATTCCCGTCGACATCCAGCACACCCAGTGTCGGTGACGATTTTTCATCCTACAGGGATACCATCTATTACGTGGTCACAAAACTACGACACAGAGATACTACGCTGCAATGCAGTACGCAGAGCAGACAGTGCAATTCCATACCTGGTATACGACAAGCACGGCCTACCCTGCTAACAACTCAGCTGCGTGAAAGAGAAACAAAAACAGTGAAAAATCGAAAAGCAAACATATGTATATAAATATATAATAAAACAGATCAACAAACATACAAAGAATAAAAAACGATAACAAAAGACGAAGAACATAAGTGACGTGCCTCTCCCGGAGATGTGACACAAAACACAAAAAACAAAGTGAAATCAACGTAAACAGACCAATACTACAGTAAGAATGAGAGCATGGTGTAGGCGACCGAAGCACAACAAAAGCACGTTGCAGGCAATCGAGGCAGGTTTGTACCCTAAGACAAAACATGTTCTACCAACTAGATATGGGGTAATCCCGCGTGGATCGTACGTTCGACTTGACCTGAAAACAAAACAATGAGGAGAACGGAATCATCAGGGTGCAGTTCGATACCAGTTGACGAGTGATGGAAGGGCCGAAGTCTTCTAGCGACAAAATGTGAGGCACGGGCCTTCTGTGTTACCCCGAATCTGAGTTACGACCAGGAAGTAAAACGAAAAAAGGGGCTAAGAATGATATGGCATGTAAAACAAAATAGTACGTAAGGAGTAGGGTTTAAACGGGTCTACCAGCTCAAAGACGTGTCAAATAGCTTGGATTTCAAGCTTGTAAACGATCAAACAAAAAACCAATTCGCACAGGAAATACAAGCAACACAACCGCCAACAGGCTCGCACCCAGCCCAACAGCACCAATCCAACCCGAAGTCCTAGGAACACGCGACGACCTGCAATCAGTAATCAAAGCTCCTCGTACCCTTTGCACTCGCGATAACCTACACATATATCAGCTCCTCATGAACGTGCCACAAGGGGAGATTTACCCGCCATTGCAGCTTCTACTCTCACGTGGTGTAATTTAGACTACTGGTATGTCGGGACAAGCGACGGATGAGAAACAATATATATGGTACCCTTGGCACTGCTGGGGATCATCCGATGTGGCTGCAACCGTTGGAACATTCCGTAGCTGAGCCACGGGGACTCGTAGAGGACCCATAAGACAAGCGAGGACTCTGTGGCATTGCAGCTCCTGCTACCGTTGAGACCTGACCCTCCTACCCGACCGGCACGACTCTTTGTGTCCCGAGGACTGGGATACGTATAATACCCTTGGCCACACTATTGCATCTTACTGCTGCGTAAATGATCCAAGGGGGAACAGTACGTATAGGTTTGAGGGCCCTAAACCGTTGGTCTAGCTCCATTAACAACGAGAAAAAAGACGGTGTTTTTTCATACAGGCCCACCCCGCCGCCACATGACCAGAGCGAAGTAACACAATAAACGCAACTCGCGGAGGCTCTGATATCCGCGAGCTCCAAGGTTCTCCGAACCTACAAATGCGCCCTCACCTCGTCGTTGACTGTGGCTCTGATGGTGATGCGTGTCTGTCGGGCTGTGTGCTTTCTTCCCTCGGTTGTTTGTTCGTCAATGCTTGCAATGATATTGGATCAGGTGCTCTTCTTGTGTACTGCTGCACAATGTGTATACTGATGATGAGGGCTAGGGGCTGTGCTGGTCTGGGGTGTGTGATGAGGTACCTCTAGAGCTATGAAATGGTTGAGAGGTAATCGTACAGGGCCGATGCTTTGTCCTACCCTAAGAATATTATCGTGTACTGACGTTTCCTTGGTAGATCAGATAGGCAGGAGCATCGAGGCTTCGTTAACGCCCTTGGGAATATTGCAGGGTAGGTCGTGCCTGTCGTATATACATTGCATTGTTTTCTCAGCTTACTGCATTAGAGCATACTATATATGTGTCGTACAGTAGGGTTGGGACCACAGAACTGATATCTCCTCGGACGAAGAATCTGCACAGACACTGGGTGTGCTGGATGTGGACGGGTAGAAAGGACGGTTTAATGTGAAAACAAACACATAGGAATGTTCTGAGTACCAGGTATGATAATATTCTTGAAGACGAGAGAACCCGTAGACTTCGATCTTAGAATACCACAAGTTTGATATTACCCCTTATTGAATGATCGGTATGACCCATCGGAAAATATTAGAGGATCACACAGGAATAGCTAGTATCATACACTATGATAAATGATTGTTGGGCTCCATGACTGAGGTCTTTGGCAGAAAATATGCGTTTTACTCGGCGGGACAGTCAAACACACAGGTAGACCCCGCAGGATTCTCCCCGCAGTTTCCTGGGAGGTTGCTGAGGTAGTTTTCCGTGTCTCCAGGCTCGTAGTTAGACTGTTTGTCCATGTTGTCAGTTCCTGGGACATGATGACGTTTTACCGACAATCCGCAAACATTCTTGATTTGTTTTCCGCAGTTCTGACTAACAAGGCCCTCCGCTGAAAACTGATTAGTTGCTGCAAAAATCAACTTGGGACCCTAGAAGAACGGAGGAGTGCTTTAGAAAGCCCTGGAAATTCTATCGGGTGAGTGTCGAGGAGGGTATCGGTTTTTCTGACTGTCCAGCCGAGTAAAACTGGTATACTGGGTCCAGACATCAGTTCCTGGAGCCCTAAACAAAATTCCCATTATAGTTGGTTTAAGCATGGTGAAGTTCCCTAGAGCTTCCCGGCTAACGTGCTCTTAGCGGAGTAACTAGAGAAAACACCCGACTAGCGTGGTATTAGCAAGAGCAAGAGGCTCTGCTGTTCCAAGCAAAGCGTTGATAACTCGCCCCCTCTCTCCCCCTGAGATGGTGCCAGGC
>MEHQ01002213.1:0-23941 GCA_008828725.1 Saccharina japonica | reverse complement strand
CAGTATGTATGTATTGACCCATGCTACGGTATGATAGAGGTGCACCATGTTTCTGCCTTCGGAGGGTGGTCACTTATTGAGGAGCTCTATACTAATAGTAAGTCAAAAACTGATTTTGGAGGGGAACAAAAGTGCTGTATACCCGATGAACAACCAACCCTATAAGCATAACATGAAGAAAAAAAAATCAACAACATGAAAATGAAAATGAAAATGAAAAACCGACGATTTGGGTTATATGAACCCCTTAAGAACTGGTCCCACGAATTTGGGGACAAACTACTTGGAATTAGTGTGGGATAACTTTTTTTTTTCCAGTTCTGTATGGGTTAAGGAGCTACTGTCTTTCAGAAAAAAATAATCAGCCTACGAGTAAGTGCTGCCTCTATCTCATAGCACGCGTCTATTTCTTCTTCTCTTCTTAATTCTTCCTTCTCCTTGACAAGTGATCCTCCAAACGGACGCTACGGTGGGCCGCCTCTTGCCAATCTCTTCTCACAGAAGCAGGCCCGTCGACAAACGCATAATTCTTTCGGAGGCGGGGGTGGGGGGGGGGGAGATCGGGGGGGGGAGGGGAGGGAGAAGAAGAGGGGGACGGATTGCTGACGGTCAAGTGGTACGATTACCATGTTTTTGTCTGAGGATGACCACTTGAGGAGCTAGCTCCATACTAATAGTAAGTAAAAAACACTGCTTTTTGGAGGAAAAAAAATGCTACAGCAGTGTGTGTGTTCTCCACATTAAACCTTCCTTTCTACCCGTCGACATCCAGCACACTCTCAGTCTTGCTCTGTTGGCGCTGTTTCGGTCCATTTTATTTTATTTTCTTTCTTTCTTTCTTTCTTTCATTTCATTTGGTTTTTTATTGGAGGTCGCATCTCCTCTGGGAGAAGCACGACACTTTCTTTCTTTTTTTGTCATGCTTTTTATTTGGTTGCTTGATTATTGATTTGCTTCAGTATATTTACTTTTTATTATTTTTTCTTTTCGCTTTTTTCTTTTTTCTCTTTTTTTCTCTTGCATGCACCTGGATTGCTAGCAGGGTAGGTCTTGCCTGTCGTATATGACGTTGCATTGTCTGCTCTTTCTACCCGTCGACATCCAGCACACCCAGTGTCCGTGCCGATTCTTCATCCTAAAAAGGTACCAGTTCTGTGGTCACAAAACTACGACACAGAGATACTACGCTCAGTGCAGTAAGCAGAGCAGACAATGCAATGCCATATACGACAGGCAAGACCTACCCTGCTAGCAATCCAGGTGTATGTGTGTGTGTGTTCTTCACATTAAACCTTCCTTTCTACCCGTCGACATCCAGCACACCCAGTGTCCGTGCCGATTCATCATCCTAAAAAGGTACCAGTTCTGTGGTCACAAAACTACGACACAGAGATACTACACTCAGTGCAGTAAGCAGAGCAGACAATGCAACGCCATATACGACAGGCAAGACCTACCCTGCTAGCAATCCAGGTGCATGCAAGAGAAAAAAAGAGAAAAAGAAAGAAAAAAGCGAAAAGGAAAAATAATAGAAAGTAAACATACTGAAGCAAATCAAAATTCAAGCAACCAAACAAAAGCATGACAAAATGAAAATAAAAAAAATGTCGTGCTTCTCCCAGATGAGATGCGACATCTACTGAAAAGAAACCAAATGAAATGAAACGAAACGAAATGAAATGAAATTAACCGAAAAAACAGTGCCAACAGAGCAAGACTAAGAACGACAGGAAAGGACAGGCAGCCAGAGCACACCAAAAGTACCTTCCAGCCAGCTGAGGCAGGTTTGTGCCGGTAGTACAGGCAGGTTCTACCAGCTAGTCGGTCTGGTACTGGTACCTACTCTGTTTGCCGTCTCTTTCCTGCTTTCGTCCGCCGCGGTTTCCCTATGAACCCCCCCCACCCTCTGTCTCCATTCCTTGTGCGCCACCCATACAACGGATACCTGGCACTTCCTACTCAGTTCCGTTTCGTCCTCGTGCCACACACGAGAGTCCAGGAAAGAGAAGAGGAAGTAACAAAAAACAAAATGTATACGTACGTAGCTAAGCAGCCAAAGAAAGTCCTAGGAAAATACGGGGGGGCGGAGAGACAAAGGCAAAAGCGATCACGGCAAAAATAGTACAGGACGCCTAATTAATGAAAAACAGGAAATCTGGTTCAGGCTGGGCTTCTTATTTGAGACAGGGTGCTTCCTTCTACACAAAAAATCAAGATAACGGCTCCCGAATTTCTTACCGGCATTTTATTCCTAATCTCAGCCTCTGGCTCTCTTATTAGCCTGTTTCTTATTAGGTGTCCTGCACTGCTTTTGCTTCCTAAACGTGTAAGGAAGCTAGGGATAGAGGGACAGGGTATCCCTAGCCAGGTCAGCCTATGGAACGGGTACTCGTTGGTACTCACGTGTGTTGTTTGTGTAGAGATAGAAGAAGAGCAGGTTTTTTCCTTTTTGCGTGATGAACGACTGAGAAGGCCGGTGAGATGGTAAAAGCCATCGGGAACCATCCCTGGTTCCCACCTAAGATACCGCCTTCCAAGTACTACCAATACGATTCTTATACCTGATACCAGGTATTTACCAAACGTTTCCACATCATGCCAGCAGTACCATAACACTAGCCCACCCTGATGAGCCGTATACGCAGAAATATGATAAATTCGTGGAAACCCCGATTCCACGAACTAAAACATGAGTCGAAGATGCGGCTCCTCAAAACCCACTCCCACACCTCTGAACGGCAAGGCTACGAAGCCGAGCAAGGAACGTCAAAAAGAAGAAACGGTGGAACCGAACATCCTGCAGTCATTGTACATGAACTGCCCCCCCGGCTCGAGAGCGGGGGCTCGGTAGAACTCATAAGACTGGAAAAATAGACACCTAAACAACTTCCCCGAAACCCGGCCCAAAACATTCAGAAAGCGTATCCTAAGCCCCAAGTTAGTGGCTCGATTATATAGACCCGCCCCGGCATGGAGCGGGGGGGTCGGCAGGACGAATTACGCTAAACCTACCCCCAAAAACCGCCCCAGAAAAATATCAGAAAGTGGCAGGCGATACTGAGAAGAAAAACAGTCCGAACCGAAAACTCGGAAAACGTCGCAAATACAAACTACAAAGAGGTTCCGCCCCAATCCCCTGAAACAACATGAGAAAAGAATCGAGCGCAGCGGCGACGCGAAAAATTCAGCTGTCCACTGCTGCGCCTCGTGATTCATCTACGTTACGCTGAACCCCCCGCGTAGACGCGCTAGCTAAGTGTACTTGTATACACCAAAACCTTGTACAGCTCCTGTTGAAGTCGTGTAGCGCGCCGGAGAAAGAGGAAGCTTGATCGGTCCTGGGTCATCCAAAAATCGAACGAAGTAAACTCCGTCCGTTGGTGTAGTCGCGCTGATTTTCCCGAGCCACCACAGACCGTCGTCGCCCTTGTACCAGAAGTGGGCCCCGTTGGGAAGTACGATGACACTGTATCGGTGAAGCCATTCGGCGTGCGGCACACAACCATAGCCGGGGGCCAGGAACCGTTCGCCGTTACTCCCAGAAAGCTCCCGTTGAGCAGCGCCAATCCTCATTCGACGGTACAGGCGGTTGGTTTGGCGGTGCTGGTTTGGGGTGCCGGCCCAGTATCGCAAAATTTCCCGGCGGGAGAGTCGGAGATCCATTTCCCGTTCCCAAGACGGGCGATAGGTTGGGAAGGCGCTTGTGCGGTCATTGCGGGAAGAAGATTTTGATCTGAGAGATCAATCAATCAGCAGAAAAAAGGAGAAGGACAAGCGACGAAAGAAAGAGAAAAGCGAGAGAGAGAGAGGAAGAGTGGAGGAGTGATCGAGGTGGGGGATTGGTAAGGCATTATTAGTCCGTTCGACTATTACGGGGGACCATAGTAAACACTAGTAAATAGGACCTATTGTATACAAAAAAAACTACCGGTATATCGTATATATACCTATTTTTACTAATAATATTCGGTCCTATTTACTATGGTCCTCCGAAATATGTATACTGGTAACATGTTAACCAATCACCTTCGTACCGAATCTAAGCCTTATAACACTTCCCCCCCCTGGAACGGACCTTATGTGCGGGTCGACGCGTGTGACCAACACGCGGTTTCTATTTATTATGGGGATCCAGAAGTGTTTTCAGATTTTTTTTGACATGATGGAAAATTCGCTTTTCAAGCTCATACGTAGCACCGTGGAGGCTCGTCATTTTGTTAGCGCATTCGTCTGTTGGGCTACTGGTAAAAGGTTAACCAAAAGACCTACGACTCAATCCAAGTCTTCTAACAGGGTTCCTCCACCTACTTGGTCATCACGGAACAATGCCCATGCTACGGGCAGTTACCAGGGCTGGGCACTGGCTGGCTCAGTCAGTAGCAATTTTTACTGTCGTCAAATTTATTAATCACTATACTGAATTGCAGCAGTATACTGCTGTCTTTCCCCTCTCTTCCCAAGATGTCATTAATAAGAGACATGCCAAGCAAGGCAAAACATGCGCTGTCAAGGATGTAGGGCCGAAGTGTTCCACACTAAAATCTAGTCGTTTGGTGTCAGTCACGCCATGTCGAGGCAAAGCTGCTGTCTGTCAAGGGTTGAAAGTCCTGTCTCCCGACATCTTTGCTCTCTTCTCTCCTCCCGAAACGCATTTGGTGGGTTTCCGTAATAAAATATGGCATGTTTCATGGACGTGCGTAAGAAAACACCTACTACTGGCGAATATACTGGCCGGGTCAATCAGTAGATTACTATTGCCAGTAGACTACTACTACTACTACTGCCAGTACACACTGTGCCAGTGCCAAGCCCTAGCGGTTACGCTCTACTGTCCCCCGTGCTGTCCCCTGTAATGTTCTCTGCAACGTTCTAGTAACGTTCTAGTAACGTTCTAGTAACGTTCTAGTAACGTTCCCAGCATCGTTACTGATGGTGACGCATTGGATATACAGTATACCGTACTACGAGTAAGACAAACTCGTAATCTATCCGCATCTTGCGTTTACCCGAATATCCAAACTAAGATGCTCCTATACTCGTATCCGTACGGAGTGACTGCGCGTGAACTTATGTATGGATCTCAACGTCCATGTTCTAATACAACGTTGATGACTCATAAACATTCCCCGAAACGAGAAAGCCAAGAGAAACCAAAACAAGGAAACCTATTGGACTATACAGTAGGCTATTGGGTTACAGTAGCCTATTGGACTACAATAGCCTATTGGACTGCAGTAGCGTCATCGTTGATCACCCAGAAACATTCCCCGAAAGAAGAAAGCCAAAAGAAACCGAGCAAGGAAACCTATTGGACTACACAGTAACCTATTGGACTATACAGTAACCTATTGGACTACAATAGCCTACTGGACTATTCAGTACCCAATTGGATCGCCGATTGGACTACAGTAGCTTCAATGTTATTAACTCAGAAACATCCCCCGAAAGAAGAAAGCCAAGAGAAACCGAGCAAGGAAACCTATTGGAGAGCAATCCCACGGTAGGGGTACTGCTTTTAGGCTCAATATTTTCTGACCGGTTGTGCTTCTCACGTGAGTAGCCACCCGATACTATTGTTATTTTACTGGTGAATTTGTTTTTGGTCTACCGCATTGGAAGGTTTGGTCGGATTGCACGAAGGAATGTTTCCGAAGTCATGTTTGGGGTGAGATACTGAGCTCCTCATGTGAGGAGCCCAGAAAATTCTGCTGCGCCCCTACCGTGGGATGACTCTGGACTATTCAGTAGCCTATTGGGCTACAGTAGACTATTGAACTACGGTAGCCTATTGGACTACAGTAGCCTATTGGACTACAATAGCTTGTTGGACTACAATAGCTTATTGTACTACAGTAGCTTCAGCGCTGATCACTCAGAAACATTCCCCGAAAGAAAAAAGCTAAGAGAAACCAAGTAAGGAAACCTACTGGACTATACATTAGCCGATTGGACTACACTAGCCTATTGAACTACAGCAGCTTCAACGTTCATCACTCATAAACACTCCCTCCCCAAAACAAGAAAACCAAGGGAAACCAAACAAGGAAACCTACTGGACTATACAGTAGCATATTGGACTACAGTAGCCTATTGGACAACAATAGCTTCAACGTTTGATCACTCATAAACATTCCCTCCCCGAAAATAAGAAATCCAAGAGAAACCAAGCGAGGGAACCTTTTGAGGAGTATACTAATAGTCAGTCACCAATTACTGCCACAGAAGGCAAACACTAACTAATACCCCTACACTCGTATATATACCAGATCTGGGAGGAGTCTTTCAGTGAGGTATTGCAGTAATAATAGCTGGCTTTTTCATCCGTTTCTATACAACGGCTTTTCTGCGCAGACACACAGGTCGTCGCGAGAGGTCACGCGAGAGATGGTTTTCATATGAGGAGCTGGTGGTCTCGAGTCGACAGGAAAGCGTTTACCAGCCGCCGCCGCCGCCGCCGCCGCCGTTCCCCACCAGTCCAATCGTCGTATAGTGCTGGCCACGGAGGCCCTTTTAAATGCCTGGCCAGACGAATGCTACGACAAAGGTGCACCGTGATTTTTCTGTAGCTCCTCACTTGAGGAGCTCCATATACCCCACCCGAAAACCGATTTTGCAAAAAAAAACAAAAGTGCTACCGACCAACAATCCCATGAGCTAGGTATACTATCGAAAATATGGCAACACAAAAAATGGACAATTCCGACGAATTTGGGTTAAGGAGCCCGATCATTCAGAAACAAAACCAGAAACAAAAGTGCTACCTCTATCGTAGCACCCGTCGCCATCCCCGTATATGTATAGGTTGGGTTGGCGTCGGTTGGCGACGACGCTGTAAAACACGCCTCTCACTGCGTGAGCTAGACAACCAGTGTACCGTTTTTTTTCTTTTCTTTTTTATGGCGGTTATCAAAGCTGGCGGTTCGAGTTAGTAGACCGTTTGTGCGGGGTGGAGAACCTTTGCTCTGCACAAGGGAAATGATCGTATCACGTAGTGTGTATATTGTAAGGCACCCGCGGGGCAGTTATATTGTAGTGCTCCCATTGCTGTCTCAGGAAGTGGCCACACCAGAAATTAAATGAACTCATTGAAAAGCTGTCATCCATATGCAAGTCCGCCTCACAAGCGGTTCTTAGCAGGATGCAGCTCATCACCCTTCATGCGACTCGCCGAACACCTCACGGCGCTTCGCAAAACTTGGTGCTAGCAATGTTCTGCCTGGTCGGTGAAAACGCGACATGCTCCGTCCTGGCATTGTAGGGATGCGAGGGTCTATGGTCATGCGACTACGGCCATGCATGAATATCGAGTACACCCCCTCTACTTCTAAACCTCCCTCTTCGAGGTGTCTCTATTATTAATAGGAGTAGGAACGGTGCTCCGTCTCGAAAAGGAAGCGTGGTCAAATGGTCAAATGCCTAAGGCAAGCAGCAAATGAGTACGCCCTCCCCCCGCCCCCCCCCCCCTTTCCATGTAGTAATCCCTTTCACCTTCCTGATCGTAACTCAAATCCGGGGCCATGTATAGCAGGCTCTCCTCCCCCACTCCCCACTACGGTTCGTGCCTTGTATTCTGTTTTTTATTTATTGCGAGGAAGACTTTAGAGTGCCTTCTCCCCCATCCTCAACTTAGCGTCGAATCGCGCCTACCCAATGTGTTTGAGTATATGTGCTTCTACGCGTCAAACCGCACATTTACCGCATGTTAGCTCTTCCAAACTATTTGTTTTTGAGTATGTATGTGCTTCTACGAGTCAAACCGCACAACAAAAACGTGTCCATGTTTAATTATGTATTTTCAGGTGCGGGGGTGCAATCTGGGAAAAACAATAAAATAATTAGATCGCAATTCCAATTTAATTATTTCGTACCAAAATTAGAGTTGATTGATTATTTTCGGAGTTCGGGCACACGATATTAAACAAGGTGTTATTAACTCTGCCCTCCATATATTTACAGACCACTACCCACTCCTGCCTGTGAGCAATACCGTATGTATGGTACAATGCCCTATCTATGCTACGATACTATATGGTACAATATACCCTAAATATGGTACAATATACCCTAAATATGGTACAATACCCAATATATGGTACAGTGCCCCATATATGGTACATGTTATGAGGATTACCCTGGGCTGGGTAATTGATCGATATTTTACCCCTATAGCTTCAGCAGGTAATACCCTCACATTTGGCGTCGTCGGCAGGACACGGGTTCGAATCTCACTTCGAACGTTTCTTTTTTCAGAAACGCTTGCGCGTGAGTCTCCAAACAACACGTCTCCCTGGTTCCCCAGGTATTGAAACGAAGCGGGTAGGTCAGCGTACGGCCGTATGATATACGGTACGGACGTCCCAAATATCCCGCCGTTCAGAGGGGGGGAGAGTGTTATAAGGATTACCCTGGGCTGGGTAATTCGTCGATATTTTACCCCTATAGCTCAGCAGGTAATACCCTCACATGTCTCTATTCGGAGTAGGAACGGTGCTCCGTCTTGAAAGGGATGCGTGGTCAATGGTCAAATGACTACGAAGGCAAGCAACAGACGTACCGGTACCAGATACCAGGTACCAATATATTATTATCTGCAGATGACAATGATAATGCCCCCCCCCCCCAAAGAAAAAGAAAACCCCCCCCCCCCCCCCTCCCCCCTTTGTCTATAACTACATTATTATTATTATATTGTATATTTATAGGTTGGGTTGGCATCGGTTGGCAACGACGCTGTAAAACACGCCTCGCTAGACAACTAGGGTGCCGTTTTTTGTTTTTTTGTTGCGGTCACCAAGGCTGGCGGTCGAGTTAGATCATTTGTGCGGGATGGAGAGCCTTTGTTCCGCACAAGGGGAATGATCGTATCCCGTAGTGTGTATATGTGAAGGCACCAACGAGGCAGTTACATAGGGCTCTCATTGATGTCTCAGGAAGTGGCCACACCAGAAATTAAATTAACTTATTGAAGCTGTCATCCATATGCAAGTCCGCCTCACAAACGGTAGGATGCAGCTCATCCTTCATGCGACTCGCCGAACACCTCACGGCGCTTCGCGCTTGGTGCTAGCAATGTCTGCCTGGTCGGTGAAAACCCGACATGCTCCGTCCCGGCATTGTAGGGGTGCGAGGGTCTATGGTCATACGACTACGGCCATGCATGAATACCGAGTACACCCCCCCCCCCCCCCCATCTTATATGGTAAGGCATCCGCTAGGCAGATACCTAGTAATACCCATTGCTGTTTCTGGACGTGGCCACACCAGACATTACATCGATTAATTGGAGACTGTCGTCCGTATGCAAAAGCCAGCCTCACAGGCGGTTCTCAGTAGGATGCTGCTCGCCCTTCCTGCGACTCGCCCAACAACCGCACGGCTCTTCGCACAGCTTGGTGCACAAGCGATGTCTGTGTCTGGTTGGTGAAAACCCGACGTGCCCCGTCGCGACATTGTAGGGATGCGAGGGTCTATGGTCATATGACTACGGCCGTGCACGACATGACCCCCCCCCCCCGATCGACGATAGGGGGGTGGTATGGACAAGGTAATTTTTACTTACTCGGTCAGGTGAACAGCAGTCAGCACTGTGCTGACTCCCCCCCCCCCCCCCCCAAATGCTTCGTCCCCGGCATTGTAGGGATGCGAGGGTCTATGGTCATGCGACTACGCGGCCATGCACGACACCATCAGTACGCCCCCCCCCCACATGATGAAGGTGTCTATTTTAGGAGTAGGGAAGGTGCTCCGTCTCGAAAGGGATGCGTGGTCAATGGTCAAATGGCTAATAAGGCAAGCAAAACATGAGTATCCCCCCAAAACCCCGAGCGGGGGTGGGGTGCATGTGCTCGTCTCATGCATGGCCGTATAGTCGTATATATGACCATTGACGACCTCGCACATATGGCCCACGAGGGGTTGTGGGGGGGGGGGGGTTGCACTCACCCCCCCCCCCCTGTTGCACGGCCGTATCGTATGACCGATAGGAACCCTCGAGGTGGCGGGGGCGGCGAAGTGGGGGGGGGGTACTCATTAGTTGTTTTTGCCTTCTTAGTCATTTGAACATTGACCACGCGCATCCCTTTCGAGACGGAGCACCGTCCCCACGAGGGGGTGGGGTGATTATACGACGTACCCGTATGCACTACCTGGTACAGAGTAGTACTCGAGCGCACTTAATTTTACACCGGTATTAATAGTAATTAAGCAGGCACCTGGTATGCTAATAGCGCTACTTTTTTTCTTCGCATATTATTATCCGCGTTTACTCTTGGTATACTCCAAGTATACTCCGTGGTTTTCTATCGTATGTATTATACAAATAAACTAAAAAAGATGTACTCTGACTCTGTATTTGCAATGAATGTCACAAGAACATCTGTTTCTTTTTCGTTCCCTTTTCTTTGTGTTCTCACAGTTCTCAACGAAAAGAACAAAACGACAGCCATTCAGCCAGCCTTTTCCTTCTTATTCGTCTCAGATGTGGCTGTCTGGCTGTCTGGCTGTCTGGCTGTCTGGCCTGGATGCGATGCGCGTCGGAACAAACTTCAGATTTGTTTTTCATAGAAAATAAATATGCAAATTTCTCGAGAGAGATATATCTGTGCGATCGTCATCGTCTGAAAATAACTGCTGTGTGTGGGTGTTGCAATACAATGACACTCCCCGCGCATCTGGCAAGCAACGCTGCAACGACGAGACCATAGACATGTATGCCTGGTATGCATCAGCAGCCGTACAATTGGGGACACCTAACACACCTGACCTGGGGGTAATGCCCAAGGATCACAACGAGAAACAGTAGCATGCGATCCAAAACAAACTGAAACAAAACACGCTGCGCTGAAAAAAAACTGGGAACACTAGCTCGCTAAATTTGCCCCTTATGGAAAACGCCATCGAGTTTTCAAGAACTCTAAAGCCACAACACGAACCACGCATCACGCACTTTGCGCTTGCCCACCTGGTTCTCTGCACCGTTGCTACCACCCTTCCTGTCCACGCACGCCGCAAGTCAAACCCTCCGCACCGTAACCATGGCTCACGTCTTGCGCGGTTCGAACATCAGGTGAGCGTTGCAACGGCGCTAGGTGGCTCAGAGAACAGACTGATGGTTGTGCTGATGCCCCTCGTGTATTCCTTTTTTAGTCAGCAAAGGTGCCGTATGGCGACTCTTGAAAGTGCACTTTCCAGTGCGATGCTGCTGCTGTTGCTGCTGCTGCCGCCGCCGCCGCCGCCGCTGCTGCTGCTGCTGCTGCTGCCCTGTGCAAGCTTCGTGCGCATCTCGTGGCATCCGGCGCTCGCAGCCTCGCCCTGCTCGCTCTCGCCGAGAGCAGTCCACGCACGCGCACGCACCCTGCACCGGCAACGGCACCTGCACCTGCACCCCTCTCTTGTGTCTGCACGCGAAAGCGCAACGCAGCCGCAGATGACAAACAAAACTTGTGCTACAAAACTGCAGAATACCTCTTATGTCCGAAAAATTAAGGATCATTTCAGTATTAATGGGAAAGACAAAACGCGCCTTATATTTTCGGTCATTTCTGATTGTTCGTTTTCGCAAGAAAATGGACCACGTTTTCGTTTTCCGTCCCCAAGATGCGCAGACAGACCCGAAGTTCCGTGCCACTTTCAATGCACTTTAGCGTGCATACTTTGTTTGGTACAGTGAAATTCGATCGGTCTTATTATTACGTGCACGGAAAAAAACAACGAAAATATAATTTTCTACCTGCTGTGGTATAAACGTACGTGAATCATTTCATTCCATTCCATTCCGGGATGCTTCTGATTCGATGCCTTCTGATTCGATGGTGTGATGTGGAGATGATGATGCTGATCTGACTAAAAGATATCTTATAGTAGCGGACTGCATGCATGCATGCACGCAGGCAGCATCGGGTCAATCCTGCTGTAGCATATGATACCTGGTAATCACAGCCTGTGCTGGTGTGGTGTCTGCCCCCGCCAAGCGCTGCTATTACTAGTAGTAGTCGCTATATACGACGGCTGTTGTGGTTGTTGCTCTGCTGTACGGCGGTGGGATGGGTGGGTGGGGCGGTTCTCGCATCGCGTGCGTTGTCTGCCCACGCCGCCGTCTCTCTGTTACTGCGAAGTCTACGCTGCTGCTACTGCTGCTGCTGCTGCTGCTGTACGTACGTATGTTTAGGTAGAAAATAGAGATGGCAGCGGCAGCATGCATGGGAGCGAGCGCATGCCGGCCTTGTGCTGTTTTTTGTTTGGTATTTATTTTGCGGTTGTTTTGTTGCGCTGCTGCTGCTATGGCTGATGTGTGCGTGTGTGTGTGTTTTTCCCATCCCATTTGTTATCTTCGCCCTTCCTTCCTCTCTCCTTCCTACGATGTAACTCAGATCCGGGGTCACAAAGCGGGCTCTTCTCCCTCCCCCCCCACAACGTACGGTTCTTGCATTTTGCATGTTTATCGCGAGAAGGATCGCGAGAAGGTTTCAGCACTTTTTTCCTCGTCATCTCTCGTCGAAATGTGCTTACCCACGCTACGACGTATAGTATGCGCTCTCGACAGCAGTTGGTGTCATTTGAGAATAAAAATCTCCATACAGAGACTCGAACCCTCGACTTCCAACCTAACTGGCTTAGTGGCTACTTGCTACACCACCGGAGCGACCGTAGGCTGTGGCAGTCGACCGTCACGTAACGGCATTTACCGTAGTTTTTTTTTTTTTTTTTTTCTTGTGTGTTTCAAGTTGTGATGTGTGCAGTGTCGTTTTTAGTTTTTGCTTATCGTCGTGTACCTCTTCGGCGTTCACACGTCTCGTGTTAAGTACGAGTATTACGACAAGATTGCGAGTACAAAAAGAGTCTGTCCTACGCGTACTATTGTTCAATACGCTACGAACCCCCACCTCGTACCGGTATTTTACGGCCCTAATTGCTCGTCACAAAGTTGCAGCTACGAGCACAGAACAAGTAGTTAGCAACAGCAGTAGCAACCATTTCGATAATCAGCAGAGAGCAGCAGCAGCAGCAGCATTACGAATACAGCAGTTATAAAATTAATAGTCAACTTGCACGTCGTAGTACCTGCAAGCAGCACGGTACGTACATACCTGACACTTGCTGTTTGGGTGCCAACCTTTTCATATTTGGTTCGTCCATGATGATTAGATGGTCAGCCCGTCAGCCCTCTCCGCAGAGTGTACATGGATGGTGGATGGTATGATATTATACGCGTTGTTGTTTTCGTCTTTTCTTTTTCCATGTCTGGTATATATGTCCATATGTCGTGTGACCACCCCAGAGCTTCACAAAGCTTGTTTGTACCAGGTATACACTACGTACGACCACCGCAGTATTAATAGTAGCTGTACCATATGGTATCTATCTCATTAGAATGAAGAATCGGCACGCACACCGTATGCACTCTCGTGTAGATGTCGATGAGGTTGGTACCTGGTTAGGGTTAAGGTTACACCTATGATATGAATACGTCGTAACAAATAACGGTTTTGATGTGAAGATTACACATACGTACGTACGTATTGTAATTCGCGCACGCACCTCAGCCCTCAGCCCTCAGCCTCAGGGCATATTCCGTTCAAAAGTAAAAACACGGGGGTGACAAGTGACAAGCGATAAGTTATCAGGCGTTTCATTACACAGCCCAGTACGTACGTAGTACGTAGTGTCGTAGTGTCCGCGTAGAAACATATCGCTGTACCCAATATATACCATCTCCACCAGCGGCATACATACTACTGCTGTACCTGGTATATGATACCAGATACGGTACGAGATCGCATATACAAGGTTCCCATTTGGGCTGACGTTGACTTGAAACGCCCGAGGATGTCGCAAGTTGAAGAGGGGGAGCATCATCAATCAGTACTACGAGTATATACTAATATTAATATAGATTCATAGTATAGTTGTGTACGTACTTATATACGTATATTCGCACTCAGCTACGAGCAAAGACGAGTTTCGACGAAAACCTCGATCTCACAGCTGCCCCCCCAATATTATGTTCCTGGTATGATACGCTCTATGTTCAAGTCAGCTGTACCGGTAAAGGCCGGTATTTGATACGAACGTACTTTAATTATTCCTGTTTCATTTGCTGTCATACCTGACGATGTGCACCGCAGAACTGGTACCTTTTTAGGATGAAGAATCGGCACGGACACTGGGTGTGTGTGTGTGTGTGTTCTTCACATTAAACCTTCCTTTCTACCCGTCGACATCCAGCACACCCAGTGTCCGTGCCGATTCTTCATCCTAAAAAGGTACCAGTTCTGTGGTCACAAAACTACGACACAGAGATACTACACTCAGTGCAGTAAGCAGAGCAGACAATGCAACGCCATATACGACAGGCAAGACCTACCCTGCTAGCAATCCAGGTGCATGCAAGAGAAAAAAAGGGAAAAAAGAAAAAAGCGAAAAGAAAAAATAATAAAAAGTAAATATACTGAAGCAAATCAATAATCAAGCAACCAAATAAAAAGCATGACAAAAAAAGAAAGAAAGTGTCGTGCTTCTCCCAGAGGAGATGCGACCTCCAATAAAAAACCAAATGAAATGAAAGAAAATAAAATGGACCGAAACAGCGCCAACAGAGCAAGACTGAGAACGACAGGATAGGACAGCCAGCCGGAGCACACCGAAGGCCAGCCGAGGCAGGTTTGTGCCCATAGTACAGGCAGGTTCTACCAGCTAGTCGGTCTGGCACCTACTCTGTTTGCCGTCTCTTTCCTGCTTTCGTCCGTCCTGGTTTCCCTATGACCCCCCCCACCCTCCGTCTCCCTTCCCTTGGGCGCCACCCATACAACGGGTACGTGGCACTTCCAACTCAATTCCGTTTCGTTCTCGTGTAACACACGAGAGTCCCGGAAAGAGAACGGGGAATGACAAAAACAAAATGAATACGTACGTAGCTAAGCCACCAAAGAAAGTCCTAGGAAAAATACGGAAGGCGGAGAAACAAAGGCAAAAGCGATCACGGTAACATAAATAAGTGAAACAAAGTAAACGAAGCAAATGATGCGAGGGGTTGTAGCATCGCTGTCGTGCCCCCCTTGAGAAGCAACAACAGGCAATACAACAAGCAAAAAGAAAAATGAAAAAAAGAAAAATAAGAAAAAAAATCAAACAAACAAACAAACAAAGGGAAAGAAAGACCACCAGAAACAGTGCCGCGTTCGAAGCGGCTACAGAGGTGCGCGGCACGGGTAGTCTAGGTGGGACTTACTAGTCAGCCTGGTACCTTGCTATCCTGTCGGCTGTTTCCCTCCTGCTCTCATCAGCCGCGGTTTCCGTACGACTGTTGCCCCCCCCCTTCCCATTCCCTTTTGCACCCCCCGCAACGGATGCGTGGCGCTGTCTACTCAGTTCCGCCTCTACCTTGTGCCACCGGATCATGAACTGTTCAGCCGCTTCGAGGACCCCCCTGTGCCACTTGCCCACTTTAGTTGCTGCAATGGTCCATACTGCGGTCTCTACTCCAAACACCAACGGGACCTGTGCCGTGGACCCCTTGGAGGCTTGAAACACCTTGAGGTCTTCAGCAAGGCATTTCTGCCAGGACTTTGGTTGTCCGCCCGGTCTGCGTCCCTCCCCACCCGTCATGGTCCCGAACATAATCCGACTGGGTAGTCGCCCCTTGGGTTGCCGTGCCACGGCTCCCGCAAAGAACAGACGCCGTTTACGGATTGTCGTTTCGATGCTCTCGCATCGTGTCTGCTTGAGAGCCTTTGCGTACGAGAGGGTCCTATAGTCGCCACGCTGCCGACGCTGGAAGCCAATGACACGCAGGAGGATTTGGTGGTGTACCGATCGGAGCCTGGCGAAGTGTTGTGCACCGAGGGTCCACGTCATACATCCGTACAGCAGGGTCTCAATCACCTCGGCCTTCAACATGCGGATTTTCAGACTAAGTCGAGCCGTCTTCATGTCGTACAACTCTGGTCCGAACCGTTTGAAGCACGCCCACATGAGACGGATCCGTCGTTCGATTTCGAGTGAGAGGTCAGCGTTTTCGTGGATAATGCCGCCGAGGTACAAGAACTGGCTCGTCTGTCTATACCTCTGACCAGCTGCTTCGATAACGAGCGGCGGAGGAGGGGGTGTCTGGTCCCGTGTTCGTAAGATCATCGTTTCCGTTTTCTTTTCTGACACCGTGAGGCCTGCTGCTTCGAAGACAGTCACGATGACTGTCATCATTTTTGCGAGACTCTCCGCAGACTTTGAGACAATTCCTGCATCATCGGCGTACAGCATACCCCATACAGCCCTTCGCACGCATGCCAATGGTACCTCTTTTCCAACCACTACATCCTCCTTGAGGTGAACCAAATCCCTCATGATGTCTTCGTCTTCGCTGAAGCGTACGAGAACAACGTGTATCACAGCAGCGAAGAACACGTTGAACAGCAGTGGCGACAGCACGCAGCCTTGTCGTAGCCCCTGCGTGACATTAAACCAATCAGAGTGCTCACCATCATCTGTGCGTACGCAAGCACGCATGCCGTCGTGGAACTGGCGGATGATTGTAAGCATCTTGGTTGGTATGCCAACGCGTGTAAGTACCTGCCACAGCAGCTCCCGGTCGACAGAGTCGTACGCTTTCTGCAGATCGATGAAGCACATGTACAGAGGGATTTTTCTCTCTCGTCCGAGTTCTTGTAATCGTCGTACTACGAACAGCATGTCGACTGTTGATCGTGTAGGACGAAAACCGCATTGTTCCTCAGGGAAGATGCCTCGGTCCTCGCAGTAGTTGCTGATACGGGATGCGACGATTTTCAACAACACTTTTCCTGCATGGGCAACAAGCGAAATCCCTCTGTAGTTGTTGCAATCAGTTCGGTCCTTCTTTTTGTAAAGTACCTTGATGATCGCGTCTTTCCACTGCTGGGGGACTTCACCCGTTACCCAAACATTGACAAGAATGTGGTGGAAGCATTGGATGAAATCGGGGTGATCGATTTTTAGTAGCTCGGCGGGCAGGTCGTCTGGTCCTACCGCTTTCCAATTCGGCATTGTCTTAACGGCTCCCATCATCTCGTCCACAGATGGCTCATCGCCAAGTGATTGTTCAAGCGGTCGTGGTGGCAATGGATCGATGATAGTGGGATCAAGTTTCAGTGATTGGTGTGCTGGATGTCGACGGGTAGAGAGGAAGGTTTTAATGTGAAGAACACACACACACGCCGCAATATTTTGAGTGTCAAAATCAAAATAAAATGTTTCGAAGAAATCTCTTGACCCTTTTAGGACTGCAGTCCCGTTATGGGGACAAAACACTTGGAATTAGAGTCAAATACATGGTTATGTGCACTGGAGTACTAAAAGGGCAGGGGAAATTAATTTTTATAAGACAACCCCAGGGGAACCTGAAAATCTAGGAATTCAATGGACAACCAAACAACTATTTGATGAACAAAGCAGTGGAGGTCAAGCGTCCTGTAACCAACGTCCTGATTTCCGCCCCTGCCCCCTCCCTCGATGTACGTATAAAATACATATACCGATATGTGCGTGTTCTTCACATTAAACCATCCTTTCTACCCGTCGACATCCAGCACGCCCAGGAGTCTGTCTGTGCCGATTCTTCATCCTAGAGAGCTACCAGTTCTGTGGCCACAAAGCTATATACTGCTGTACCTGGTGACAAACTACTTATGTAAGTTCTGTAAAGCACCCCTCCCCACCCCTCAAGCACTATGAATACTGCTGTCAAAAGAAGCATCTGGATTTAATTGTTTTGTCGCGAACGACAAGCGCTGGGTGTAATATCTTAGCAGCAAAAGCTGTCCTCATGATATTTCACAGCCGTAAGTCCGCGGTTTCAAGTACAACACTGCTTATTATGTAGGTATTGTAATGTTCCCAGTTATTTCGGAGGCATTATCTTCTTGAAACGCCTCACGTCATACAGCCGAGCTCGAGCTTCTGCCTCTCGCGGCCGCGGATGCGACCTGGGAGTTGAGTTGTTCCAAACTCCAAACCGACCGATAATATATACGTACGAGTATATATGTTTATGTGTTGGCTTTTTTTTCTCCGTTTTCGTCTTTTTTTATACGGCCGAAACCGACCGCGGACTTTTTCGTGAAAACCCGAAAAAAAACGACAAAGAGCCAATATCGTTTTTCGATCCAGAACCCTGTTTTTTTTTTCCCGTCCAGTAGATAAACAGCAGTGTACCACTTACTTGGTCGGTTAATCCGACATAGACATTACTGGCCTTTATTACCTACAGCAGTAGTTCGTATCCGTTTTTTTTTTGCATTTGCATTTGGTTAATCTCATCTGGCCGGACGTGATGTGGAATATGACATGCAGCCCGGGAAAATTCTCCAAGTGAAAGTGTAAAATGCGGAGTAAATGTGAGCCATCCACTTTGTTTTGTCAACTCGCTATATAAAATGTACCATGGCCGAGAACATAATACCCGTTTGCTCTCTACTTTCAACATCAAACGGAGCTATTCATTTCGGTCAGAGTGGTGAGTCTACATTTACACGACTGGTATTCGCCTGCTGGACCTTTTTCTTTTTTTTTTCAGCTACTGAGTCGATCTTACCGGATATAAGATACGTGATCGCATATACCTGGTATACATATATATATATGATACTCGTATATACATACATATGATATGTATATTTTACTCGTCTTTATATGTGTGTGTGTTCTTCACATTAAACCTTCCTTTCTACCCGTCGACATCCAGCACACCCAGTGTCCGTGCCGATTCTTCATCCTTAAAAGGTACCAGTTCTGTGGTCACGTGGTCACAAAACTACGACACAGAGATACTACACTCAGTGCAGTAAGCAGAGCAGACAATGCAACGCCATATACGACAGGCAAGACCTACCCTGCTATTAATAGCAATCCAGGTGCATGCAAGAGAAAAAAAGAGAAAAAAAGAAAAAAGCGAAAATAATTTATATACAGGGCATTAGCCAAAAATAGGTATACCTACGCACTTTGAGCCATTTATATCTACACTGCGTAATGTACACCGGAAACGGCTTCCGGGCCCGCCTGATATTGGGCCTGCGCTCCATTTTTTTTTTTTTTTTTTTCCATCCCATTCATTATCTTCGCACTTCCGTCTTTCTCCCTCCCTAGTCGTAACTCAGATCCGGGGTCACAAAGTAGGCTCCTCTCCCTCCCCCCCCACTACGGTTCTTGCCTTGGTTTTTTATCGCGCAGAGGGTTCAGCCTTCCCAACGCTCGTCAATTTTCATCGAATTTTGCTAACTCACGTTCTCGCTCTTTCAGCTAGTCAAGATTTTTTGCGAGAAAAAGTCCTTACGGGCATGCACACGGGGGGGCTCGAACTCGTGACCTTGACGCTAACAAGTTTCGTGGTTACCTGCTAGCCCACCGGGGCGACCGGCTCCATTGTACCTACAAATGGCTCAAAGTGCGCAGGTACACCTATTATTTACTACTCAATGTGCGTATCACCTATTTTTGGCTTCAACTGTACCTATAAATGGCTCAAACGACCACTTTTTGGGAACTGAAATGTAGACAGACGGCCACATCATATGCCGGGACTGTCAACCAGCCGACCGTACCAGTACAACCACTGACACTGCGGAGTTATCACGCATTACCTACACGCGAGAAATCGTATCGCGATCAATGCGTATGTATTCAGTACGACACCCCTCCTACGCACACACATATATACGATGCGGAGAAACAACAATGACGAGTGTTTCCATGCCGTTATGCTGAAAGTACAATATACATACCTGGTACTGCTGTAGTACAGTATATAGTAGTATTATATACGTGTGTGTACAGAGTTATACCATACGGTGACGAGGGGGTCTAAGTTACACAGCCGTTGGCGCGGTCCGGAACATTCCATACGTAGCAAGCGTGGGTGAAAGTGTGGCCGTCTGTCTATATTTCAGTTGCCAAAAAGTGGTCGTTTGAGCCATTTATAGTTACAGTTGTAGCCAAAAATAGGTGATACGCACATTGAGAAGTCAATAATAGGTGTACCTGCGCACTTTGAGCCATTTGTATAATAGGTACAATGTAGCCCAGGCCCAATATCAGGCGGGCCCGGAAGCCGTTTCCGGTGTACATTACGCAGTGTACATATAAATGGCTCAAAGTGCGTAGGTATACCTATTTTTGGCTAATGCCCCCATATATACATATATACCTCCCAGAATCGAGTGGGCTGCCGCGTCGCCAATTTGGTTTTTGACGTCTTCGCGTTTTTTTTTTTTTCAAGAGTTCGAGGTGACCGCATAAGAAGTAGGTACTCTGCTTGTGCTGCTGCTGTTGTGCTGTTTGTGCTGTCTTTGGGTATATATATCTAACAGTCCGCTCGAATTAAGCCGCTCCCACTCCTGCTTTTTCTCTCGCCGCGGGGCAGCAGTACTTGCGTACGTGGGCATCACTATTTTTGGCTTAATTCATATATAAGAACCGTTTTTATTGAATATGAATGTGCTTATATTTAGGGACAGTGGTAGGACCTACGACGGTACACACGAAAAACTACCTGGTATCATACGCATTTTCCTGCTTTTACTACGTAACAATATTTGGTTGTATTTACTACTACTATGGTCCCCCGTATTAATGAGCATCAACCACCGCCGCAAGGGCCCGGGCCCGGTGGGATCGTTCCTACCAAGGTCCTTCTCCGCGTTGCTCCCTTTGTTGGTGTTGCCCCCCCGCCCAGTATAGATGTGTGTGTTTCATTCACGTGAAACCGTGTTTTTCTCGTATGTACCTATCGGTATTCAGTGTCCTTGCTGAGTTGTCATCATTTCATGAGATACGTACAAGGGGCACTGTTCGGGTCAACAAACATACTCTCGCGCCCCGAGGTATAGCAGCAGTAGCAGCGGCGGCCGCGGCAGCAGCAGCTTGCTTGTTCTGCTGCTGTGGCAGCGGGGGCGACGGGTTAATTTGACCCACCACAAACGCATGGTTGTTTTTACGCATCTGCCGGAGGGTTATTAATACAGTATTAATAGTAAAAAAAGGGTTACGAAACACATAATACGAAAACTCATGTTGCTGGGCGGGAGCGGTATAATAATAGTGCATGACCTACAGTCAGTACGTATATAGCACACGTGTTTCCTGGACTGGATCTGTACTACACCGATCCTGCACAAAATCACATAACGGCTGGGTAGGGTCCAGCTGATTTAGATCGTGATCTTTCCGATATGGCAACATCTCATAACGTCAGGTTAGGGTCTATAATAAATTATCTAGATCTTGACCTGTTCGAGGTGATACCGTATCATAACGGCAGATTAGGATCTAGAGGATCCAGATCGTGATTCTGTACAATGTGACAACATCTCAAAACGGCAGGTTAGGACCTAAATTATCTAGATCGCGATCTCTTTTATATGTGACAATTTTTCATAACGGCACGTGAGGATCTAGATCAGTCTACAGCAGACCATAACCACCACGATGTATGGTAAGCTTTCCCCCCACTTCCCACGCTAACCCCCCCCCCCCCCCTCCCTCCATACCGCCTCCTTTTTTCTGGCCGGTTTGGTCGAAAACAGCCAGGACAAGATCTTCACGGAGTGCGATGAGTCCCGCCGGAAGTGCAAGATCATCTGCACGATCGGCCCCGCCTGCTGGAGTGTGGAAACCCTCGGCGCTCTCGTGGACGCCGGCATGAACGTTGCCCGCCTCAACTTCAGCCACGGCGACCACGAGGGGCACGCGGCCACCCTCCAGAGGCTGCGACAGGCGCTGTCCACGCGGAGAGGAAAGCACGTGGCTGTCATGCTGGACACCAAGGTGGGTTAGGAGTTCAGGGTGGTAGTGGTGGTGGTAGTGTGTTTGGTGGTGTTGTTGGTTGTTGTTGTGTTGCTTTGTTATTATTGGTGGTGATGGTGGTGGTGGTGGTGTTTTTTTTTTTTGGTTGGCACTATCTACTCTAACGTTGTTGTTGTTGTTGTTGTGTTGCTCTGTTGTTGGTGGTGTTGGTGGTGGTGGTGGTGTTTTTTCTTGTGGCGCTATCTACTCGTACGTTGTCGTTGTTGTTGTTGTTGTTCCTATGCTCAGTGTTGCTGTGGTTGTCGTTGTTATCCGTATGTTTCTTGTTGTTTCGCTGGTATGACTGTGTTCATGCGGGCATGTAAACAGGTGGGTGGGTTGATTTGAGTAATATCGGTAAGAGGGTGGGATCGAGGTAGGTGCGGGGGTTGGGAAGGGAGGGAGGGAGGGAGGGAGAAGATATTCGGTTTGGGTACGTAAATGGGTTTGTCGCAAGGTGGTTATGGTTAATGGTGGAATGGAAGTTGGGCTAGGAGTGTTGGTTGAAGGGGAGGGGGGCGGTAGAGAGATTAGGGTGGATGCGAGTAGACGTGCGAGCGGGGACAAGGAGGGGGGGGGGGGGGGGGGCGATAACTACTGGGTCCGTGGCGTAGCCCCACCCTCCCTCACTGCTCCCCTCCTTATCCCTCCAGTGGTCTCCTTCGGGGTATCTGAAACTGTGTTACCACCGACTGTTTTGTTGGGTTGTAGGTTGTTTGAGGTAGAAAATAAACATCGCAAAGTTATCTCACCCCTCCACCCACCCCTCCCCTCCTTCCCCGCGTCGCGCCGTCCCCGGTTTGATATACCCCTTTTTATGATAATGCCTCGCAGGGCCCCGAAATCCGAACGGGTTTCCTAGTGAACAAGAAGTCGGCCACGCTGGTCAGGGGACAGGAGCTTGAGCTCACCACGGACTACGCATTTTTGGGGGACGAAACGAAGGTACGATTTTTCACAAACGACTTGGGAGTTCGTAGAGGACACGATTCAAGCAGGTCTCGCTCGCGACATGAAAATATCCGAGCAGGTTCTTGTTTTATGAATCGATTCAAGCAGGCCTATATAGTTGTATGTATCTGTTCAGGCAGGTCCCGTTTGTGAATTTGTATCTGTAACGTAAGAAGTATGAGCGAAAGCTTCGGTGGGGAGAAGGTTCTCGTTTATGGATTGATTCAAGCAGGGCTTAGTTTTTTTATTTATAATTATAACCCTTTCAGAACTGCAAAACTTATCCCACACTAATTCCAAGTAGTTTGTCCCCAAATACGCACGACCGGTTCTTAAGGTGTTAACGATTAATCCTCGACTCGGTTTTTTTTTTCAATCGACTGAAAAACGCCCTGTTTACGTGTTTACGCTTTCACTCGTTCACTCGTTGACTCGTTTAGTTGTCACTCCCTTCTTACCCCTCACCCCTCTCTCCTCATCCACCGTCTGCTCGTCTGTATGTGTTGTATACGCTGTATGTGCGTGCGACGCCGTGGAATTGATTGACTCCACCACCACCCTCGTGCGGGTTTTGACCCTGCGGTGTGATTGGACTACGGACCGCGAACTTGGTTTTCGATTGGACTACGGAACGCGACCTTGGTTTTGATTGGACTACGGAACACGAACTTGGTTTTAATTGGACTACTGAACGCGAACGTGGGCCAATCAGATCGCGTGCTCGTACAAGTCGTTGCCGACTAGCGTAAGCAAGGGAAGCCGCATCCTCGTCGCCGACGGGTCTCTGGTGCTCACCGTCAAGGAGTGCAAGGAGACGTGAGGATCACTTATTTTGGGTTGGCAGCGGTTGTGGTGGAGGCGTCTTTGGTAGTGATTGGTAGTAGTGGTAGTAGTAGGTAGTAATAGTAGTATATTCATCTAGATATTTACCTATTTATTGTTTCTGACAACATTTGGTCCCATAGGTATTCATCTAGATATTTACCTATTTATTGTTTCTGACAACATATTCATCTAGATATTTACTTATTTATTGTTTCTGACAAACATTTGGTCCCATAAGGTATTCCATCTAGACATTTACCTATTTATTGTTTCTGACAACATTTGGGTCCCCATAGCTAATTTACCTATTTATTGTTGAGAACAACATTTGGTCCCATAGCTAATGGGACCAAAT
>MEHQ01000187.1:0-11441 GCA_008828725.1 Saccharina japonica | reverse complement strand
CCCCTCTCCCCCGCCCACTTCCTACTCCCCTGTCGCCTACCTTCCCCCGTTTTTGTTCGGGTGCTTGGGATGACGCACAAGCAGGCCAAGTTCTTCCGTGACCCGAACCATGCTTTCGTGGCTCAGGGCATTGTCGCAGTCGTTTTCGGCGTCCTGCACCTTCTCAAGTACGACGAGTTCACCGCCAAGATTGCGGAGCCCTTGTGCAATCTCCTCGGCGTCAAGTTCGGAGCGGTCACGCCCGTCCTTTCTCACGTCAGGTCGGTCGCCGCCACAGGGTCAATGCGCTGGGGGTGTTGTTGTTTTTTTTTTTTCTCGGAATGGTGCAGTCCCAAGCTACTCATCTCTTCTCTTGTGTACCATCAGCCTTTTTTTTTGTTAGAAAATGTTGCTGTGAATGTTAAATGTTTGAAACGTTGGAAATATCTTGATCTAGATGGCCTAGATCCTGTCCTCGGCTGGTATGAAATATTGTGCAGCAGGGTTTGTGTAGTACAGATACAACCCAGGAAACATTGCCCTGTAAATCATATACGTTACATGGCTCCCACCCCAATATGAGCTAGATCATACAGATCATACAGATCATACCGATCAGAAATGTATCTGCGCTGAACGATCTAGATGATCAAGTGGGAATCGATGATCTGTTGATGATCTGTGTGATCTGTCCGAGATGTGCCTATATATTGTTTGCTTTTTATTTTTTTCCTGGATATAAAACCGGTACTTTTGTCACAGTCATCATCGTTATCATCACCGTCGTCGTCATCGTTATGCTCATCATCATCATCATCGTCATCATCATCATCGTTATCATCATCATCATCATCGTCTTCGTCATCATCATCTATCATCTATCATCATCATCATCATCATCATCACCATTATCCTCATCTATTATCATCTATCATCATCTATCATCATCACCATCATCATTCTCAGCTATCATCATCTATCATCATCTATCGTCATCTATTATCATCTATCATCTATCATCATTATCATCATCATCATCATCATCATCACCATCATCGTCGTCCGTCACGATCACTATCATCAACATCATCGTCCCATGCCCTATATAAGGGCTTAACTCACGCGCTGTGTTCTGTGTGTGCCTGGTTGCGCTTGCGGACAGGCTGGTGGGTGCGTACCTGGCTGGCGTGCTGGTGTCCGACATACTGGCCTACAAGTCTAACAGCGCCGGCTTCAAGCGCGGAAAGGTAAACTACTGTATGACGCATTGTACCACACCATACCGCTACGCATAGTCAGTGTATATGTGTATATGTACATAGATGTACAAAAAAAGAGGGCACAGCAGTAAGTGGCCCTTCCATTATGGGGTGGGCTAATGTAGTAAATACTAGTAAGTAGGACCTATGGTAAACACAAAAACCTACCAGGGATACTCGTAGTATGTGTACCTACTTTTAGTAACAATATTTGTTCCTATTTACTAGTGTTTACTATGGTCCACCGTATTAGTGTCCGTTGACTATATCGTAGCGCCGGTTGCCCGCTATATGATATACAAATCTGTCCCTGAATACAAGAGCCGTTTGTATACTAATATTAAATCAAAACGGTTATTATATTTTGGGACAGAGTGGTAGTTGGTAGTGCCTGCGGAATCGCTTGGCACAGGTGGGATTTACCAGTGTGGTACGCAAGTAAGTGTGCGGAGTAGTGCCGGTTGCCGCCATAGTGCCGGTAGTATTGACTGACGTATACATACCGGCACTATATAGGGACCGCTACAGTGCCGGTTGCCGCTATAGTAGTACCGATATTTGTTTGGCTAGCGCGTACCGGCACTATATAGGGACCGCTACGTATAGTACCGGCATTATATAGGGACCGCTACGTACAGTACCGGCACTATATAGGGACCGCTACGTATAGTACCGGCATTATATAGGGACCCCTACGTATAGTACCGGCATTATATAGGGACCGCTACGTATAGTACCGGCACTATATAGGGACCGCTACGTATAGTACCGGCATTATATAGGGACCCCTACGTATAGTACCGGCATTATATAGGGACCGCTACGTATAGTACCGGCACTATATAGGGACCGCTACGTATAGTACCGGCATTATATAGGGACCGCTACGTATAGTACCGGCATTATATAGGGACCGCTACGTATAGTACCGGCATTATATAGGGACCGCTATGATACCGCACCACTCCTCTTCGGAGAGGGCTTCCCTTAGGGCCCATTGCAGAACAATATCGAAGGTTCAGGTATCCTGCTTTTGCTTAGTAGACTTATGTACCGAGCATGTAAAGCTAGAGCTCGACAGCAGGTATTTATGTTTACATCATGTTGAATGTGGGCCGTTTTTTTGTCTCGACCTGACTGAACAATCTTCTTCGCTTTGCCCTGGCATGGTGACGCTGCTGCTGCTGCTGCTGCTGCTGCTGCTGCTGCTGCTGCTGCTTCTTTTAATGCTTCTGTTTGTGCTGCTTTTGCTGCTTCTGTTTGTGCTCTTTGTGCTGCTTGTGCTGCTTCTGCGCCTCCTTTTGTTTCTGCTGCTTCTGCTTCTGCTGCTTCCGCTGTTTCTGCTGCTTCTGCTTTTGCTGCTGCTCCTGCTGCTTCTGCTTTTGCTGCTGCTTCTGCGTCTGCTGCTTCTGCTGCTTCTTGTGCGTCTGCTGCTGCTGCTGCTGCCGTTGTTGCTGTTGTCAGGTGTTTCACGAAATGGGCGCGGGCATCGCCCTGTCCCTGCTGTGCTTGAAGGAGCTCTTCTCGTCAGAAGACGCTCCCGCCGACATGCTGCCTCACGGCGTCGCGGCCGTTATCTTCGCGGCTTGGTACGCCTTCCTATCGCAGAACTACTAAATAAACACGCCACCCACGGTGAAAACCCGACGTACGACTCCGTCCCGGCATTGTCGTAGGGATGCGAGGGTCCACGTATATGGTCATGCGACCTTGGCCATGCGACTACAGCCATGCGAGACAATGAGGACTCGTCCACCCCGCCGCCGCATGCGGTCTCATAAATAGAGCTAACCGTTATATTGCAACCACGTTTGGTCGTAAATATAAGGGGCGGTTCGATGGATGCACAAAGTCCAAATGTAGTTGATAATATCGGTTAGAATGATAGTCCAAGTATGAATACCCTCGTACCGTAGAAAGGGGAGGGCTTTTTGGATGTTGTTTTTGAGTGGAATCGTTCCCAGTGACGTTTATTGGGCACTGGGTTATTTGTCTAAAACTCTGTCTACCCCCCCCACCCCCCCGGTTTTTCCCGTCGCTTATTCAAGTATCTAAAAATCGGGCTCTGAAGCCTCCCCCCCCCCCCCCCCCCCGAACAGCCTCTCTGTAGGTATTTCTTAAACTAGTACATTTGGAGGGAGGGAGGCAGGCGTTTTTGAGGGGGTAGGTGAGTATAGGATACTATTTATACTGTAGATAGACGAACATTTCTTTGCTGCTCAACGAAAAAGCCAGATTCACCCCCTCCCCAGGAAGGGGGATAATAATAGCAAAACGTTTCTATGTAATACCTGGTATCATACTTGGAAACAACGAAATGAGCGCCCAACCGTTGAAGGTGTCTCTATCAGGAGTAGGAACGGTGGCCCCGTCTCGAAAGGGATGCGTGTCCAATGGTCAGATGACTAAGGCAAGCATCACATGAGTACCCCCCCCTCCGTCCCTGCATTGTAGGGATGCGAGGGTCTATGGTCATACGACTACGGCCATGCATGAAAATGAAGTACCCCCCCCCCTCTCTTTCTGCCAACCATGATGACGTAGTTTCGTTTATTTTCGGACTGACTCTTGTTGTCTTAGGCCGTCATGGGTGCCGTATGATAGTATCACACGGGGGTGATAACATAACACACCCCCTAGCTGGGAGCTGGGACGAGTTTCGGAGACGAGTTTCTCAGAAACTGCAGGAAGGGGGGGGTGGGGCACACACCCACAGCGAAAATAAATTTCGGCGTTGTGAAGATCTCGCCGAGATCGATCTTTCCATAGTAGATAGACGCATCGATCTGCGCTTGTTTCGGAAGATCTCGCCGAGATCGATCTCCCCATAGCAGATAGACGCATCGATCTGCGTTTGTTTGGAAGATCTTGCCGTTGTCGAGATAAATCAGCGTGGGAAACATTCCGAGGGGGGGTGACATATTTGCTTGCGTCTTGCACCGGTGGCAGTATATAGGCAGCTTGGGCGTGTGTCGGGGGAGATTGTTTGTTTGCTTCGTTTTTTGCATTGTAGTGCCCTGGTGGTGCTAGTTTGCTATTCTTTGTGTTACAAGTGATAGCGCTACGTTTGGTACGCAGCGGAATAAGTACTGGCTGTAGCAGTCATTTAAGATTGTTTGTTTGTTTGTTGTATTGTATTGTGATTGCCCTGGTGGTGTTGTTGGCTATTCTTTGTATTACTAATGATAGCGCTCCGTTTGACACGCAGCAGAAGAAGTAACCGTTGTAGTAGCAGTCAGTAAAATAGTAGAGCCTATATACGTATCGATTCGCTGTCGGAAAACACTAATCGACGTTTGACTTTTTTGTTTTTTGCGTGTTTGCTTATTATGTCTGGTGTGCCGTGTAGACGGAGGGGGAGGTAGCACGGAAGGAAGTAGAGTGACAACACGAGAGGCCGCGCTTGACGCGGTCGTTCGCCCCGATCCACAGCCTTTAGGCGTCATGAATAAGAAGGTAGAGAGCATAACATAGTCTACGAAAGAGAAGGGTTGCTTACCACATTTAATAATAGAGAAAATTGTCGATACACACTGTTTTGTGTACGAGGTACGATGAGACTAGTATAATGAATTATAACCCTAACCCTGAGCCAATCAGATCAACTTTAAATAACCCTGACCCTGAGCCAATCAGACCAGCCCTACCCCTGACCCTAAGCCAACCAGAAAAGCCCAAACCCTGGCCCTACGCCAATCAGACCAACCATATCCCTGACCCTAAGCCAATCAGAACAACCCTAACCCTGACCCTAAGCAAATCAGACAAACCCTAACCCTGACCCTAAGCCAATCAGACCAGCGCTAACCCTGACCCTAAGCCAATCAGACAAGCCCAAACTGGCCGTAAGCCAATCAGACCAGCCCTAACCCTGACCCTGAGCCAATCAGACCAACCCTATCCCTGACCCTAAGCCAATCAGACCAACCCTGACCCTAAGCCAATCAGACCAACCCTGACCCTGAGTCAATCGGACCAGCCCTAACCCTGACCCTAAG
The DNA here is from genome assembly GCA_008828725.1 of Saccharina japonica. NCBI lineage: Eukaryota > Phaeophyceae > Laminariales > Laminariaceae > Saccharina > Saccharina japonica. Next base: position 6,205 of record MEHQ01000187.1, on the reverse strand, counting down.
CCAATCAGACCAACCCTAATCCTGACCGTAAGCCAATCAGACCAACCCTAACAATGATCTACACTATCTACCAAATTTCAGCACAGGTTTGTCTTGGCTCCACTAATATTTTTCAGAAATCGCCATGGCAACTCCATGGCGACTGTGATGACTCAGTGGTGCCCCCGTGGAGTGTCCATGGCGGCACCATGAAGTCACCATGGCGGGCTGAAAGCGCCATGGCGACACCGCGACGCCTCCATGGTGCCGCCACGGTGGGTTCAGAGCGCCACGGAGTCGCCATGGCGTTATCATCAAGGCGCCATGGAGGACGGCACCGTGGATTCACCACGGTGGCACCATGGCGACTCCATGGCGCGTAGGGCCCACCATGGCGTCTCCATGGTTCTTTCATGGCTTTGAGCACGCCATGGTGACTGCATGGTGCCGCCATTGCGATTCCGTGACGCTCTGAACCCACCATGGCGTCTTTAATGGAACCGCCATGGCGACCTCGTGGCGCTCAGAACCCACAATGGCGACTGCGTGGAGGCGCCGTGGTATCGCCATGGCGCTTTCAGCCCGCCATTTCGGCTCCATGGAGCCGCTGTGGTGCCACCATGGCGTCGTAATCCCGCCATGGCGGCTCCATGGCGTCTTGATGATAGCGCCATGGCGACTTCGTGGCGCTCTGAACCCACCATGTCATCGTGATCCCGGCATGACAGCTCCATGGGCTCTATGCGCCATGGCGGCGCCATGGCGGCTCCATGAAACGTTCAAAGCGTCATTGCGACACCACGGCGCCTCCTCCATGGAGCCGCCATGGTGGGCTCAGAGCGCCACGGAGTCGCCATGGCGCTATCATAAAGGTGCCATAGAACCGCCATGGCGGGGTTATTACGCCATGGCGGCGCCATGGAGACGCCATGCAGTCACCATGGCGTGCTTAAAGCCATGGTGTCGCTATGGTGTCGCCATGGTGTCGCCATGGAGTCGCCATGGTGCCGCCGTGGCGACTCCTCGGTAACGCCATGGTGGGCTCTATGCGCCATGGCGGCTCCATAAAGGCGCCATGGCGGGTCCAAAGCGCCATGGCAACACCACGGCACCACCTCCATGGTGCCGCCATGGTGGGTTCAGAGCGCCACGGAATCGCCATGGTGCTATCGTAAAGGAGTCATGGAGCCGCCATGGCGGGCTGACACAGCCATGGCGACATCACGGCGCCTCCATAAAGGCGCCATGGCGGGTCCAAAGCGCCATGGCGACACCGCGGCGCCTCCATGAAGCCGCCATGGTGGGTTCAGAGCGCCACGGAGTCGCCATGGCGTTATCGTAAAGGCGCCATGGAGTCGCCATGGCGGGATTACGACGCCATGGTGGGCTGAAAGCGCCATTACGACACCTCGGCGCCTCCTTGGAGCCGCCGTGGTGGGTTCACAGCGCCACAGAGTCATCATGGCGCTATCATAAAGGCGCCTTGGAGCCGCCATGGCAGGATTACGATGCCATGGTGGCACCACGGCGGCTCCATGGAGCCGCCATGGCGGGCTGAAAGCGCCATGGCGACACCACGGCGCCTTCACGGGGTCGCCATGGTGGGTTCTGAGCGCCACGGGGTCGCCATGGCGGTTCCGATAATGGCGCCATGGTGGGTTCAGAGCGTCACGGCACCCCCATTGAGCCGCCATGGTGGGTTCAGAGAGCCACGTAGTCGCCATGGCGCTATCTTGCAAGGGTGCCACATGGAGCCGCCATGGCACCATCGAGTCGCCATGGAGCCGCCATGGCGGGTTGAAAGCGCCATGGCCACACCACGGCGCCTTCATGGCGCCGCCATGGTGGGTCCAGAGCGCCACGGAGTCGCCATGGCGCTATCTTAAAGTCACCATGGAGCCGCCATGGCGATCTGAAAGCGCCATTGCGACACTACGGTGGCCTCCATGGAGCCGCCGTGGGCTGGTTCAGAGCGCCACGGTGTCGCCATGGCGCTATCATAAAGCCGCCATAGAACCGCCATGGCGGGATTACGACGACATGGCGGCACCATGGAGACGCCATACAGCCCCCATGGCGTGCTCAAAGCCATGGAGTCACCATGGAGCCGCCATGGAGTCGCTATGGAGTCGTCATGGGGTCGCCATGGAGCCGCCATGGCGACGCAATGAAGTAGCCATGACGACTCCATGGCTTTGTGCCACGGCGCCTCCATGGTACCGCCATGGTGGGAGCCAATCTGACCAACTCCAACCCTGGCCCTAAGCCAATCAGAACACATCTCGAAAAGGTGGTATAAGATCTATGGTGTGAAGGTGGATTGTGGATTGTCTTAAATAGACGGGTGGGTCGTCTTTTCATCATCATGCTACAGTAGGATGGAGGACATGCATAGACCAAACGAAAGTCTTACTACCAGAACACACGCCATCCGCAAACGAACCCATCAGGCTAACGTTAACATTATCTCACTGTGCTAAATGATACCCGATATTATATACCTTAATCCATGTGTCAGGTAAATGCCTATCGTTAATAAACTGTTGTATGCTATCGACGAGGGTTGGGATTTTTGTACGAATCGAAAAAAATGCAGTTTGTTTTAGTTTGTTCACTTGGTTTTAGTGTGTTCCCCTCCGTCTAGCGTAGTACACTCCTCCCTGTTTACAGTAGCTCTCGGGCAGAGTAGGACTCTGGTTTTGTTTTTTTTTGCTACCACCCTGATTGCACGGTGATGCGGTCTTGGTTAATATGCTAACATAGTGTTACTCCGCCACGCCGTTCTAAGCAACAATAGTAGCAGCACATGTTAGATCTTCACAAGATCACTACTACGGTAACATTTTAACGTTATGTTACAACAATTTCAGCTCCACCATTGGTAACACAGTAGTAGTGACAGAACGTTGCGTCCAGTTGAAATTTAAGGCAACATAGTAACGCACCCTGGTGACGTTGTAAGGTCAGATCTGTGATGCCAGTGGCACGGTAACATAATGTTGTAACACCCCTCTGTATTGAAGTAACATCCTAACACAGTGTTACGTCGTAACCAGCTCCCAACGATATACTATATACTATGCGTGGCCGCGGTGCACCGGCTTTGTCCAATTCTAGCAAGACAAAGAAAGGCCAAACCAACTACAGATAGATCAGGCTATATCATTGGTGGGGGTGTTCAGAGTGCTCAACAGACCCTAACCCTGAGCCTCCCTACTACTCCCATCTATTTTACCAACGGAGGGGGGGGTGGGGGGGGCGGGACGTACTCACGTTTTCCCCACCAGTGGTCACTTGAACAGGGGGTTCTACGGGGAGCGTGGTGTGTCATTTGAAGGTTACAGTGGGGAGCACGTCGCTATAGTGAAAGAGCGCAGAGCGCTGAATGACCCACACTGAATTGTGGGGGACTGTTTTTGACAAAACCCCGGTTTCAATCATATTTGACGCTTTTATAGGTGGTACCGCATTTCTCGTTTAGTGGGCAAAGCCAACACAACAGGTGACCTGTCTTAAGGCCACGGAAGATAACATCCATCCCCCGTCCCCGGGTTTCCGATGATCCCTCTTCTAGTCTCTAGATATTTTTTCGGCGAAGTGTATTGCGCCGCGTTTTTAACACAAGACATATTTGTACCTTTTTCTTGTTGTGTTTCAGCATTTTTCGCTGTATAATTTCAGGTCATAGGATTGTTCGTCGGGTACAGCACATGTTTTGGTGGTATGCCAAGGATCCGAGGGGTTTCCAGTAGATATCATAGCGTGGGGTCAAAAAGGGATAATGTGAATTATCCCCGCGGCCCCGAAGGCGCATGTTTGCCTTCCTATAAGGGGGCATAGAGTTTGGGTGCCCCTTGCGCACAAAGCCAGCACTTTCATTTTCCTTCAAGATCAATCAGTGTGCAGGCTACTGCAGGTATAGAGCTCCTCAAGTGACCACGCCCTCAGAAACTGTCCTGGATGCAGGTGCACCTCTTTTTCCCTATGGTGCACCTCTTTTGTGGATTTGTACGAATAATCAATGCAATAGTCACACCATTTTTGACGTATGTATGTACCGAATTTGACAGGTTGTCGACATCCTGTCTGTGGGGTTTGCTGTATACAACGTTATACCATTGTTCCATGTCCCCACAAACAAAACAAGGATTTTTTTACGCTCACATCGTGCACGGGGGGAGGGGGGAGTATACCGACCACACCTGTCTGTCTGTGTGGTGCATCAACCATTCAATATGCATCATACCATCCATGATGCATCACAAAACAAACGGCCCATGTGTGGTGCATCAACCTTGTGATGCACCAGACCATCCACATCCATGGCGCAGCAAACCCTCCATGATGATGCATCAACCATATGATGCCTTAAACCAAATCGTTTGCAAGAGTATATTCCAGTAATACTTGGTGATGGCCACTCTTTCATTTTTTTCAAGGGCACGCACGCGTGTTTCGGACATGGTGGGCCAATCGGCAGAAGAAAACGGTATAATATACCAGTGATGTCTCGCGCGCCATTCAACGGTATCGTGCAGTAGGTATAACCCCCTTGATAAGGGAAGACGGTACCTATATAAGGGACCCCTCAAACTCCTGAGCACCGTTTTCGCCCACTATTGACTTACAAAGGGACGGGTACCAACCTCTTACAAGGGACGTCGGTAAATAAGGGACCTCTAATCCCGAACGCACTTGAGCCTCGACGCGTGCTACGGTAGAGATAGCACTTTTTTTAGCTGAATCGTTTTCTGAACGATCGGGCTCCTTAACCCAAATTCGTCGGACTTTTTTCATTTTTGTGACGTTTACTGTTTCAAGTATACTTCGGTCATGAGATTTCTCATCCGGCAGCACTTTTCATTTCCTCCAAAAACATTTTTTTTCGGTGAGGTATGACGCTCCCTAAGTGAGGAGCTCGGAAAAAAACACGGTGAACCTCTATCGTAGCATGCGTCCATCCATTAAAAAGGGGCTACCTAATACTTTCTTCCTTTTTTTTCCATCCCATCTATTGTCTTCGCTCGTAACTCAGATCCGGGGTCACAATAAGTAAGCTCTTCTCCCCCCTCCCCACTACGGCACCCCGTAGGTGCCTTTGCGTTTTTATCTCGAGATGAAAAAATCAGCACTTTCTTTTTTCCCTCATCGACTCGCGTCGACCGTATGGGGAATCGCCACAAAATGCACATTGCATTGGCAGCTCTCAGTGGACACAAGGAAGGCACCGCTGTACACCGAAAAAAAGGTAAAAAAACACAAAAAAAGCTGACTTTGGTGAGGGTACGAGGTAGATATCATCGGAGTCAAGTGTTTTTCGTGAGGTTTTGTTACGCCTTGAGCTGTATACCAATACAAGGGTTTGCCAAAAGGGAGGGAGGCGTAATAAGTAGGAGCATTGAAGAAGGGGAGGGAAGTGGGATGATCTGTTGGTTCAGAGTGACTGACTTCAAGGAGACTTTCTGTGGCGAAACACCCCCGCGGGTAATATACCGTTTTCTGTCTAATCGCGAATCAGACACATTTATTTTTTCTTTATCGATACAGAAGATCCCGCAGTAACAAAACTAGGGAACTCAAAGTGGTACTCGTAGTGTGGTGGTGGTAGTAGGTAGTAGTAATATTAATAGTTTTTAAGTGTGCTGGCTTGTTCTCTCGCTCCTTTTCTGTTTAATTACCCGGCAATCAATCATATGCTGGGACATGTACGAGGTATCATACGTACGTCACACCGAAATAAATGGAAGAAAAAAACAGCAACAATGCAGGAATACCACCCACCGCCCACCGTCCGTCCTGTCCGTCCATCGGCCAAAAAAGAAAAAAGGAAAAAAAAAAGAAGCAGCAGCAAAAGCAGCGGTGGGGGGGAATTTGTCGTCAAAAAATCGCTGCCGACCCGTTTTTTCCCCGTCTCTGCTATATATACTTCGAAGTATAGGAGACTGCGCAGTTTGACCGCCTCAACACCATAAATAGTATACTAGGAGACAGCGGGTTTGACCGCTCGAGAACGGCTTGACCGCTCGAGGACGGCTTGACCGCTTGACTGACCGCCCCGTACACTAAATCTAGTATAATAAGGCCAAAAGACGCCTAGACGCGTCCAAAAAAGACCGCCCTCCTATATATACCATATACAAGTATACCATCTTTGCTGATCCGTAACACAACCACAACTACTCGGGCCGTACCACAATCCAATGCACCCCGAAACCCAACACACTCA
>MEHQ01003158.1:0-21512 GCA_008828725.1 Saccharina japonica | reverse complement strand
AATACTCCGAGTAAAGCAGTATCGAGAGTGTTCATACCCGAAATACTCCGAGTACGAGCAGTATCCGGAGTATCGAACGCCGAAATACTCCGAGTACACGAAGTACCTGAAGTAATTTATCTCCAATACTCGGGACTTTACTCCAAGGTACTCGGACAACCTGTGCAACCTTGCGCGAAACGCGCGCGTCGATGACGACGGCAAGTCCTAAAAACTTCCGCAGCGGGTTTTTGGATCTGAGTGGCTTGCTGCGCCTCTGCTCATGCTTCACGCGAGCCGCCTTTACCGCAATTCTGAATTATTATATAGGATAAAGTATAAAAATCGGGGACTTGGTTGTGGCCCGCGTGTGGGTCCAGTGTTACGAGACCGAATATTTCGAAAAACGCCGAAAACACTACTTTAGACGCTAACTCTAACCCTAACCCCGCCCCGACCCTTCCGAGCTTTGTCTCGAAAAAATCAGGCGTTTTTTTTCTTTTATAATTGGTCGACCACACTAAAAGGTATATAAGAAAATATTCCCCGAATTCCATACTTTATCCTAAATAATAATTCAGTAGTGCGGTGAAGGCTACTGCTTCACGCGGTAGAGCACCGTTTCGGGGTCGCGTGCACTCGCCAAGGTGGTACGCGGGCCGATAATGGCCACAACTTCGCCAACGGGATCTCCGCCCTAAGCGTTGGCATTGGGTGCGCCAGGGCTGACGCCGTCGGCACCGTCGAGAGAGATGGGCTGTTCCGCCATGTGTGTGTGTGTTTGGGTGTGTGTGTTTGGGTGTGTTTGTGTGTGTTTGTGTGTGTGTTGGTGTGTGTGTGGATCTCACGCTGTGTGCTGCAGTGTCACAGGGCATGTGAGGGTATCCGCAGCCCGCAGCAATTCACGTTAAAAGCTGTACCCCGCATTAAAAAAAACTTCCTACAGTTAATGAAATCCATTAAGTCGGAAAGACGGCACCTCCGTTTCACGACTGACTATTAGTCCGACTAATAACTAGTCGGCGACTTAAGTCGTGCCGACTCACAGCCCTAGTTAGGGAGCTGCTTCGTGCGAAGATCGAGATTCAGTTCGTAGCTTCGAAAGACCAGCATGCGGATATTTTGACGAAATCCCTTGCTGCGACCCCTTTTAAGCTTCACCGTAGGTTCTTGTTGAATCTGCCGTTGGAGGGTGAGTAAGGGGTATGAGCATTATCCGATGTACCATGTTTGAGTTACGCGAGGAATAATTTGTCAGGTCGCCACCCCGCGCTACTTTGAGGGGCATGGGTGAGTAGGGCACCACTTGGCATCTTATTTTCTGGCCATGGCCATCGTTTGGAATGCGGCCGTTGGTTCAACTGCAATGGTTTGGAGAATATGAGTTATACAGGGGGTTTTGACCCGGTGGCCGGGTTTCCTCCTGCGGGACTGTTGTTGGCTGTTAGGTCCTAGCTTGTCTTGAATGTCCTTTCGGTCTTGTCATTGCTGTCAAGAGCCAGGGAGGGTGTTCGTTTGGATCGTGTCAGCAACGACGGTTACAAAAGTTGTAGAGGGTTGCGTAAATATTCGCAGGCGTTATTGTGGACTTCTTGCCTCGTGCGGGAGGAGGGTTCGAGCACTCCGCTCTCTCTCTCTCGCTCTGTCCTCTAATGCAACGACCTTAAAAACATCTCATCAGACTGCTGGGCAGTCGGGGCATCCAGATTTGCAATCTACGAACAATTTTTTGTCTTTCAAGCTCGGGATAATTCTGCTACACTTCACCCAATTTCGTTCAGGTTGTCGCAAAAACTGCTGGCATTATAAGTCGTTGCTCCTGTTCAAATCGATGGAGGGTTTAGCCAATGCTGCAGATTGTCCAGGTTAACCGTCTTACCTCTATTTGCATTTTCGGTATTCAATCCCAGAGTACAAAGTACAACCCATTAAATTTGAAACAGTGAAACACTTTGTAATTCAAAGCCGCACACACGACCGCGCCGGTTGGGATATCAATAACCGCGGATAGATGTAGTTGGAATAAACTTCGTATGTATACATCGTGCATACCCGAAAAACAAAACGTGAAAACTTGTAAGATCACAGATCGTACCAGATCATAGTACAATAAGCCTAAAAACCCCTGGCACACGCATGATGGCATGACCACACCCTGTAGACCACTACTGCGGAACAAGTATCACCCATGCCCTGTAGGTCAGCGTCGTGGAAACAACCCGTGGCAGGTCCGCGAAAATAAATCAGTGGTCTGTACAGTGAGATCATCTGTCTTTATACATGTTGTTCACTCGATGTACACTTTTTTGTAAGTTAAGCAAGCGGCAAACCCAACATAACACCAAAAATGACACACAGACATGTGATGTACCGAAGGCGAGCAATTGAACACAAACTTTCTGAAAGCCCACAATGAGTCTCACGTTCTAGAAGGACATGTTGGATAAATATGTGAACGAAAAAACAATAGGTCCTGGCCTGACATAGGGACACGCCCTCGGTGAGTGTGGAGAGTGGAATTACCGAAGCAACTCGTGCAAAAAAGTCTGAAACAACCATGGGATATGTCTTATCATTCCACTACCACTGGAATAAGTACGCAACACGTACCTGGTAGGTAACTTCAAGGTGCGAAACACTGCACGCTTCCTTGACTGAAAGGGTTGACCTACTCGCAGGCGTTCTAAAAGGATTTTCCTTTCCCTGGTGAAGAGGGCCCACAACGACACATGAAGCTGTCATTTACCGACACTATTTAGTGTAAAACTCGACCACATGGTGAATATGAAGCATGCTAACTGTAATGATGCTACGTGATTCCATTGCGTGTACTTGCTCTAAATCAAGTCTTCACGTGGTCTCTCCGAGCTATGTATGATTCGAAAAAAATCCAACGTGCCCTTAACATGATCGCTTTTGCCCTTTTGCATCAGAGCGCACCCAACTCTTGCATACGGCCGGTTGACAAATCTCCCACAGAACAATACAGCTTTCCCTTAGTGGTCCAAGTTGAGCCGTTTGCCTCGTCGGTGAGGATGCCGCAGTGCCTTCGGCATAATAAGCATAAAACCAACTGAATGCTTCTCGTAGAGCTTGTACATCAAAAAAGAAGCACAACTCCAGATCAACAAGACTTCTGTCCCGCAACAACGTCCTTGGCTCCCTCCGTCAGAAGGTCTTCCGTCGCCCAACGCTTGCCCTTGTCGAAGTCGAACACCTCGCGGGGGTCCGTGACGAAACCGGTCACAGCCGAAGCCGCGGCTGTGTACGGGGATGCCAAATATATACCAGCGTCCTACATTTTGTCGTTCGAAAAGGCGTGCAAGTTGCAATGAACGTAAGAACATTCACGAATACAATGCGCAAACGTCACAAGAGCTGCACTACCATCGGCGTTAGACGGCGGGACAATAAACCGACGTGTTATCGAGTGCCTAAAACGAGAGAACAGTGTACCTTGAGTGGCATCGGATAAAGGTTAAAAGTCAAGGTACCCAATGTTTGCCGTAACCTACTAAAGTAGTGGGGCCTACAACGGGCGACCACTCAAGATAAGGCGGTCAAAATCGGCTGGCACGACCGGAACTCTCATAAAGGCGGCTACCGCTTGATATAGCCCCTGGGCCCTATATAAGGCGTTCTATGCTATATTCACCACGGCCCATTCCTGCCTCCACATCTGTACAAAACCTCGGCTTGCTGCTGCTTCCTCTGAGAGAAACATCACACCCCTGCTGCCGCTGCTGCGAAACAGAACAAACGCATGCGTACAGTGCAACGAGTGCCGTAGTGGATCTAGGCATGATGCCCTGTGTGGCAGGCGAGTTGTGCTGGATCCCAGACCGTATTCCGCAGCGCCCTGACGGCCACGAATGTCGTGGGAAATGCGGTGGTCAACTTCACGTGTCTCTGTCGCAATGTAAAAATAATACCAATAATACATGGTATTCCGCAACGTAAAAATCGTGTTTTCATCTCTCTGCTCTCTGCTGCGGTATTGTGTACGTTTGACATGCACACGCGTTCACTGGGTTGAGAAGTGCTACCGCTGAAATGATGTAATGTCTTCTCCGAGCACGAGTCTCCTCCTCGGTGCGCAGCTCTTTATCATATGTCGGGTCATTAGCACACTGTACTGTACACATGAGCGTAGCATTCCTTGAATAGAGCGGTACTTGCCTTATTCAGGGGATTTCAACACCTCAATAGGGCGGTAATGGCCTTATAAGCGTATAAGGCGACCACTCGAGAAAAGGCAGTCAACATGTCTCGGCACGGGGTCGCCTTATATATAATAGGCCTCACTAATGTAGACTGTTTTCACCGTCGCTGTGCCAAACGTCATCTGACCCTCCCCAAGATATATATTAAAAGGGGGCATAGTTCCATACTTTGTGAGTATTACACGGCAGAAAATATGAAAAGGCTTCGACATGTTGAATTCGAGGTTCAATCCCATGGCCTTCGCAAATCAAAAACAAGTTGTTGAAAGCGATACCAACACGGCGTTGATCAAGGCGGTTCGAGCATCATCGCCCAATATCGTCAAGAAATTCCCCTGGTTGTCCAGACAATAATCCACCGGCCGCCATCCATGAAAAACGGTCGATGGGCGCCCGCCTAGTCGCGATTATTCCTATGTACATAACTCCGTGCATGGTTTAATACCACTTTTAAATCTCAGATGTAGTGACCAGATACACAAATTTGATACCTAATCAACCATGTATTCAATAGGAGGGCGCGGGAGTGAGACTGGTGTGTTTTTGAACGGGTGTAGTAAAACGCCTTGCTTCGTGTGCGGGCACTGCATCTGTGATCGACTGACCTTAGCAATTTGGTTTGATTCGTCTGGTCGATGACAGAGTCGATAATTGTTGCTCGTCAGTGCTTCCTTCTGAAATCGCATACCGAGAGGTTGCACGCTAAATCCATTCGCAGCCGGTGTCCTAACTAAAATCGATCTTCCACCTGGGGTGTCCCGGAAAGTATTAATCGGAGCCGGCGCTCACCTTGTGGCCCATGCGTCCAGGGAAGTTGCGGTTGGTGGTGGACACGCATTGAAACGGTTCGTTCATGCGTGCGTACGTATCGGCCGGCCCTCCAAGGCACGCAGCGCACGACGGAGATGCAGGTTCTAAGCAGCCAGCCTCGCGAAAAATTGAAGCCAGCGTGCGCCCTTCGATCTGGCCCGTGTTAAAAGATCAAGGGGGCGTCTTAAGTATGGGTGACTATCCCCTCGCTGCCGAACGAACCGCCGGGTGTATTTTACTAAGAATAGCGTTACCCCACGTACATGTTGCAAACGTTGATTTGGGTGGACGAAACAACGTGTTTCATTGTTTTCGAGCGATCCTTGTCCTCTATCAAACAAACACGAATTTCTCGGCGGAGGCTGCTTGCAGTGCATAGCCGCACAATAACATGAAACACAAAATGCGTGCAGTTGGACAGCAACATCACGTCCAAGGTGATGTTGCCAACCTTTTCCATGTGACAGCACTTTCCATCAAGTATGGAACCACTAGTACCTTCAAGGTCTGGATGTCGTTGTAAACCTTTTGGGTGGCGGGAACCAAGAACGTCGGCACTCGCACCTGCCCGGAAATGCACGGCGCGTAGTAAAAACATGTGAACAAATCTCGTGGACATACACAAGGTGACATACGGTGAAGTAAGAGCGAACAAAACTTGGAGGCAGCAAACGACAAGGGGCAGTCTGTACTGCGTTACTGTCCTGCACGGTGTGATGTGCGTCCAAAGTGACAATGGCTAAGTGCTGCCACGAAGGAACTCAACCCATAACGAGCTCAACCACAACCTACGTTGGTGAGCGATCTTACTGTAGCGGCGGCCCTAGACCCCTATGCGACTTTGACGTCAACAGTTGGGTAAAGGCCTGCATAATAAACTGCGTTCTGCGGTGATGCACAGCTGATTGGGCATGCACTGGTTTGTGGCTCGGCGTTCTGTAACCGCTGTGGAATATGCCTTCTTATTCTGGAGGATGCGGGCGGCAGCCGCGAAGTCTTCCGTCTTCCCTCCCGTGCAGGAACCGATGTATACGCGGTCGATCCTCGTGTCGCGGCAGTCCTTCGCCAGTGCCTTGTTGTCCGGAGAATGAGGCTTGGCGACAACCGGCTCAAGGTTACTCAGGTCGTACGTTTGCTTCGAGAAGTACTTGGCCTGCGGCAGCATGCACGTGAAAATCGCATAACATCGTAGACGGTTACGAAACCTACAACCTGCACAAAAAACAACGCCTAGAGCGTTAACCGTACTCACAAAATTTGAAAAAATAAACAGTGTGGAGACAACAACCGCGTCGATAGACAGCGAACGAGGACATCAGGAAGACTAGAGTGTTCTTTTCGTAAAGAAGGTCGCCTATATATATATGTATTGGTACCAAAAGGACATTTTCCCGGAATACTTTCACTTTTCATCTCCGGCCGCGGGTTTTTTCTAGCGCTGTCGGCTGCGGGGCACGCAGGGGGCCAGCGTGAACACCGCGGCGCAAGTGCGGGTCCCGGCAGAGGCCCATGGGGCGTGCTCTGGGCCTTCAAAGTCGCGAATTCTGGCAAATAACTCGGGGGAGACGTTTCGACTTGACACCGCATCGCAACTAATATGAAAAACCTGATCCGTATGGATTTTGATGGTTCGTTTTTGGCCCACCTCATGAACGGAACACACACAGTACACACCACGCACGAGACAGCAAGGATCACACCGACATTGAACAAGGCATACATCAAGCGTCGTGCAGCAGAAAATTATACCATGTTGCATGCGTCTGCTCTCTCTGGGCTGTGTACAGCAGTGGAGCAGTTGTACGAAACGCTTGAAAAATCACATAAGCATTTTATATAAATTTTTTAATTTGGTTGCAAGATTTTGCAATCTACGTGAAGTACATACACAGATCTACGCGTACTATGTACAGTACGAGAGGGCATATTATATTTACATCTCTCTATCTACGTGAACGATAGGCCGATCTACATACGTACGAATAAAAGTGTTTTGGTGCAGCAGAAGTAGTAAGCTAACACGCAGTAATATTGTTGCCTTTGTGACGGCTTTGGTGTCCTGTTGGCGTGCGCAGGACCCGTAGCACACAGCTAGCAGGGGGAATCCAGCAGGTCTGATTGTGACAGCTACGAACTACTGCTGTGTTCGGTATTTTTTGTGTATGCGTGTGTGCATGTTTGATGTATGCGATTCCAGCAAAGCTTCCCCCTCTGGTTTGACGTACCCACGCAGTACAGCAGCGATTGAAAACAACAAAACAGCCAATACCCGTCACGGGTATGGATAACACTTCGTACTCGCCGAGAACTCGGGCCCCGGACACCGAGGTACCCAGGTGTTCGACGGGTACCCTTAGACGAGTTCTCGCCTGCTGCACGCGTACCAGGGTACCCGCCCAAAAGGTAGTAAATACTCTTATCTAGGACCGGGGCGAGACTCGTCGGGCAACAACTCTGTCATAACTATCTTGTGCATATATATATATTCATATGTACAGCGTACAACAGCCGTGATACCTCGTTGTGTACTATTTATTGTGTGCACACTCTGCTCTCCAGCACAACAACTAGATATGACTGTGTGTGCTCTGTGTACTCAACCGTTGTGTACTGTTTATTTTATGTGCTCTGTACTATGCTGTCGGTACTGTTCTGTATACAGCAGCAGTCACTTCTTCTGTTATACCGGTATTGTGTACTCCAGGTCCGCTCTGTGTGTATAGTCTTCGCAAATAACTATGTATACTCTTATGTACTCTGCGTAATATGTGCTGCTGTAGTGTGGCCCGGCTGGCGAAATGTCAATCTCACAGGTTGTCTGCCTGGCCTCGCCCGGATTATCAGGGTGTTTTGCTTCGTTTTCGTCGCTATTCACGAGTTGTTCGTGGATCTACTCGACATAACAAATCACCATTCAACACAAATACTCGTGGTAGTGGGTTCCTGCAGTTCAGAAACTTTGGGTCAAGAAAAACGAATTTAGGTTGGCATGAACCAACTAAAACTTCGGTTTTGAAACACAGCCGACCAATGTGGGATCGACTTTAAACCCTACACCAAACAGCTAAATCGACGTCGGAAGCAAAATAAGTCGTTGGACTGGACAATGAACTGAAGTTTCTGTACACCGGTAGTCCACTGTACCTCAGATATTATTTCATCTCGTGACCTGTTTTTCGTTAGCAATGGCGGTCGCTACGCACTAATTGTTTCTTTGAACAAGACAGTAGTCTAATATACCACATGTTTGCTAAAAAAAAAGAACTATGAAGCATGTGCGATCTCTTTTCGACTTGCGACACCCCCGGGATTTCAAGTGACCAACATCCAGAAGGGGAATCTTGTACACTTTACTATATGGTATGTAATAGCATCTGAACTTCCATTTTTCGGTGGCCAATACACAGGGGACCAGAGATTTGCTAATTTCGGTTACAGGTTCTATTGCGAGGGTAGCTATTTGTTGCTATCGGATTATATTTATTAAATAGCGGGCATTGCTCTTCGACCATTTCATGAAGGGACGCGATAACATTTACCGAAATGACAGCTGCAAATGCACAGAGGATGCTTCCAAACCGTCGCTCGGTTCTGCAGAAAGCCAAGGATTTCAGGGTTCCAACGATGCTACTTGTGGTCAAAAGCATGAGGTTCAAACTGAGGCAGGGCAGGAATACAATACTCGTAGGCCTTCGAAACACGCTACAGTAGTACTTTAAGGGGCGTGACGACAGTTTCAAACCACAATTCTCCTCGGAAGAATGCATAGTTGGCATCGGTGGTATCCCTAAGATTTGGGCCGTGGAACACAGATTTTACGTTTGCGAGACACCCAGCCGTGCCACATTCAGCCAAACGACACCCCTGCCCAACGCGATCATCCCGGTTCGACAGGGCAAGAAACACGCCGAGCCTCACTTCAAGGAGCTTGGTCGTGGCAGAAGAAACGCCAAGAAACAGCACCATTGCGAGAAGAGCCAGGCTGGCGAAGGGAATCCGAGGTGAGCCTGAGGACTCGAAGTAGGTCGATGTACGAAGAACCTCAACGACCTTCGCACGGCATGCGCCGCGGACAAAGTTAAACTGCATGACTGAGTGCGAGGCCGATCGCGCGAAAATGGACGCTCGGAAGAAGCCTGATATGTACAAAACCAAGATCAACGCAAACGTCGCGCGTCAAGAGCGAAAGGAAGCGAAGCGTGTCACCAACGCACAAGAGAATGCCCGCGTGTCTCGCTACCTCGCCGGCTTCACGCGGACACCTGCCCCATGTCTTGAGCCAACGGTGCGATTCAGAGGCTGACAAGCTCGAGTACACTCAACAATTTATAACGACGAAGCCGCCTTCTTGGTGCATCCTGCTGCTGGTAATCGACTGATGGCTTGAAGAGCTCAGAGGCAAGCCGCGAGGTGCATGGGTGGCAGCACTAACGGCGCCTTTTGTATTATTGTTTTGTACTGGAATCAGTGCAATCCGCTGTGTACGTTCTTCTCTACCACTCTGTATATTCTCGGAGGTGAGTCGTCTGCATTTAAGATAGGTATCGTACCTACTTACTACTGCAAGTTAGCACTGAAAGTGGTGTAATGCGCGGTGCGCAACCGTGTGTGGCATACTGCTGTACATACTGCGCGGAGCGGTGTCTGTAGTATAGCGAGCGAATGCAACTTTCTAATTTCGACGGAGCAATCAAACAGGGACCCCCGGCGGAAACCTCTTCCTACTTGATGCACATGTGTTGTTTTTAACGCCACGCAACATCACATCTCCCAAATCGCAATCTTCCCCGAAACCTACCCTCAATAAAACGTGTGGTGGAGCACAGACAGGTTGTGAACACAACAGGCAGGCAAAAACCAAAGAAACGTGCAGCCGTAAAGCATGCCAGCACAACACAGCGGAACGAAGAGCAAGAAGTCAGTCAGCGAGGGACCACGCCCAAAAGAGAGGCCTCCACCGGCCGGACGCCACCTGTGGCCAAGGCAACGCTAAGATACCACTGAAGCGGAGCAGGTTCTTGGAGGCGTACGCGGTAAAAAACGGCAGAGCTGTATGCTGAAAAGCGCAGGACGGCTACGGGCGACCGTTTATCGACTGGTGGCAGTGCGACGGTGGTCAGTGGCGTGGTATTTAATCGGCAGCGGGCAATTCAACGGTGGCTTGTGGGGTGTGCGAGCGGCGGACCTGGACTTAGGTACACGGGCAGGAAATACCAGAGGTCACTAAGTTCTGCAAAGTGGTGTCCATGGGAGCATCGCTACTGCCGTACTTACCCGGGGATTAAAGGGGTTTAACATATCGAAAACGGCACAGCTGTCCGCCGATGAGCAGGATCGCTAGGGGGGACCACTCACCGACAAGGTAGCAGTTTACTGGTTGCCAGTGGGGTGGGGTGTTATCGGCGGCAGGCAATTTAACGGTGGATGGTTGAGTCTGCGACCGGCGGACTCTGACTTGCGTGCACGGGAAAGAAAGGGCGGAGGTCGCTACCTTCTGCAAGATGCTGTCTACAAGAGCAGGGCCATTGCGGTAGCCGAGGTTTTTGGAGGTGTAGCGGATAGAAAACCGCACAGCTCCATACCGAGGCGCAGGATAGCTAGAGGCGACTCCTCATCGACTGCCGACAGTTCAACGGTGGTCGGTGAGGGGCAGAGTGATCAGCGACGGGCGCTTAAACGGTGGCTGGTGGGGTGGGGTGTGGAGATTGATGGACTCGGACTGGGGTACATGGGCCAGAAACAGCAGAGGCCACCACTACCTTTGTTTTGTCAATAGCAGGGACGCTATTGGTGTTGAGTGTTTTTTTTAGCTGTGGCGGGTAGAAAAGAGCACAGCTGTATGCCAATAACAAGGATGGCTAGGAGCGAGCAATCGCCGACCGGAGGGGGGGCGGGCAATTACCGGGGGCCAGGACGGCGGGGTGTGACTTGTGGCGGACAGGTCAAAGGTGGCTGGCGTGGTGGAGTGTGATCGGCGGACTCGGACTTCGGTTCCCGCACATGTAACCGCAGCAACTATTGACTCGTGTAGTTAGTGTGGTGGCTGCTTGTTATTTCATATCCATTATGTATTTGATACATTCGCGGATTTTGTTTTCCGATTTTCGCAACCCAAAATGAACGCGCACTGATTGACGACCGTTGTGAATATCCTGCTGCGTGAGTTCCTAGCGACAGCTGTACACATATGTGCTGGCTAAGCGAGGTATTGCTGCAAGCAGAGAAGTGAACCGAAAACGAGAATGCCTCCGTCGGTTCAAAGATATTTTAGTGGAACAGCCGGTTGGTTTTGGCCGGACAAAAAAAGTAAAAAAAACTAACCGAAACTTCCCGGTCCATATCTCAGCGAAACCGGTCAATTGGTCAACATTCCAAAGGGTCCGAAGTCCGAAGTGTATATGGTGGTATCACGTTATGACATGGTCGTATGGCATCACGCGACCTTCTCGTATCTGCACTTGCTGCGCCAGGAGGTAAAGGCCGACACAAGTATAACCCGCAGCAAGCAGGAGCTACAAAAAGTGATGTAAACCGAAAACGAAAATGGCTGAGTCCGTTGTTGATTTACGGGGGTGAGTCGCAAATATCAATCGATTTACGGGGTTTCCACACAACTATAGGCGGTACCAGCATAGTGGATAGCGAAAAAAAAAAAACGAAAAAAAAAAACCAAGACATTTTCCGGTTTCGGTTGTTTTTTGGCAACCGCGTCACGGACCCAAAAATGTCGGGTTCGGTTGGCAAAAACCGACTGAACGCAGACCAAAAAATAATTGTCGGTTCAACAGGTTCACGTGACTTGCGCCCACCCGCGTATGGTCGGCTACTCTATCACTACTCTATCATATCCTGGAAAGGCAGTCTTCTCTGTTGTGGGTCTACTGTACCGATCAATCCGGAATCACGGGAGCAACTATTTGTAACCCGCGGGTAGCAAAAAACAAAGTGTAACCTCTAGCTAAAACGGCCGAGGGGCACCCCCTAATCCTAACCGTATACACGACCTCTACCCCTGCCCGTTACGCCGGGTCACGCCATCACAGGTTGATCGAGCATAGCTGCATATTTCACCTTGAGTACCCACCACTCAATCGGTCGAGCCCACATCTGACGTGTTGTACTAAATATAGGGGTTAACATGCCTTACCTGGTATGCAGCTATCCGAGAGCGTGATTCGGGATGAAGGGCAGGGGCAGAGAGTGTAGAGGTGTGAAGGGGCAGGGGTAAAGTTACGGAGTGCCTCTCAGCTTTTTCAGATATTAATAGGGGTTACACCCAATTATTTTCCACCCGCAGGTTACAAATAGGCACTCGCGGGGCTACGCGTAGCGATGTCTACAATACAGAGAGGTACTGGTGCACGTGAGCCGTACAAAAAAAATTAGGGTAATGCGCGCACCCGTGCATGGCCAACTAAAAACTGTTGTTGACTAACTGCTGGCTCAATCGGCTTTGTGGGCGTACTGGTTAAAATCCTTAGAATGTAATAAGCTTGTAGTAGTCATGTCCCGTGGAGCCCCGGCTCTCCCGAGTCCACCTGGATGTCCCGCTCCCGTACGGCGATGCCACGCCTCCCTCATGCAGCGGCCCTGGGTGCCCCCTGCGAAACAATAGACGCCGCCATCTCTCAACGATCGGGCGGCGTGGAAAGGCGCCATCCCAGGGACGGGTTGCTTGCTACCCACGATCGGGGCGGATCACCGGGAGATGAAATAGTTCCAACATGTTCGGAGGCGCTTCATTCCAAGGGATTTTTTCGAGGACCCCTCTGATGAAAGCCGAATCTAGCTTAAGAGGCTAAAACTCTTGTAGCGTATGTTGATCGACAATTTTAGTCTACGTTCCCAACAATGGCGTCGTCGGCCCCTGTTTAGTGTTCTCATTTGTACCGAAGGCGTTTTTTTCAGGTCAGCCAGGGGCGTCCACAAAAAAGAGAAAACGACACACCACACCCCAGAGGTCGGAATAGAAAACCGTTGCAACCGTTGTGATCACATGATGAAATAAGAAAATGGGGAAAAAAAATGATCCTTATTTTCATTTTTCACTTGGTTTTAGTAACCCCCCTCCCTCCCCCTCCCTAACGAACAAAAAATTCTGTGACACGTCGAAAAAAAACAAATCGACCACCCTCGGGTCAGCCCCCATTTTGTTCTTGTCGGTACACCGCTCGATTATGTTCGCCAAGTCCGTGGTTCGATCACCACCTTTCGAGCTTGTGCGAACTTGTATCATACGAGATTGCAGTCTTTAATATGTGGGTTTCAGAACGACATTTTATTCCGTTTGATAGTATGGCATTTTGGGATTGTCGTCCTAAAATCAATACGATGAGCACGTGCTCGCACATGAAAACACATACACTTATTGATTAAGAACCGGTACACGAGTGGGTAGGGTAGTCTTGTGGGCTGCGTGTGTGGGGCGGGTGGGCAACATACGTCATACTGTACATAGTGGTTGAGTTGTTCCGGGGATGGGAAACTATTTCACTCCCCCCCCCGAGATTTTGGCTCGGCGGTAGACCGCTCGATTTTGTACGCCAAGTACTTGGTTCGAGCACCACATTTCGACCTTGTTCTTCATGTTACAATCGGCAGTATGACAATGTTTTCCATACAGAAGGATTGAACGTCATACAGAGGGGGATTCGCAGCGGCGGGCTGACGACCGCCTGCGGCTTAGCGCAATGCTCGCAACGACTGTACCTCCAAGACATGTACCGTAGTACAGATAACCTAACGAGAAGCACTTCGTTTGATTGAGAGGATAGGGTGCGTTTTACACTAACTTCAACTTAATGGCTGTTTGTCAATATCTGGTACATACGCGTATCAGCGGTACGTAGTCTGTAAAAATCCAGCATCGTCCACATAAAACATAATTTTGGATATTGCGTGTAGATAACGGGATAACCAAAATTGGAATACGAGTACGAGTAAACGTATGCTGGTAAAAAATTCGGAACCACTTTTTTCGAAAAAAAATCGATCTCACGACCATCACCATCATATTGGTGAAAATTGCAGCGTCCAACGTCCGCATATGTTCGCGATACGGGCGCACCCGATGCGCTGCCCGGTGCGAAGCAGGTCGGTGGGCACGATTGCGGATTAACCGATCGAAAACGTTCATCGCCTCCCGACATGCTCCTGAGGAACGCATGCAGTAATATTTCGTTTGAGGACCGCAAGGTCCAAAGATCATGCGATATGATACGAACAAAAACATACAAAGGCCAGTATCATACTGCTGTTCCACGAACGTACCTATAAACCCATGCTACACATATCATCGTATGTATGTTACGTAATCTGTTTCTGCTATCAAGTCGAGATACGTACGTAGGTACGAATATATATATATATATATATATTTAAGGGCAGCGGCCAAAAACAGGTATACCTGGTCCGTTCGCGGTCAGAAACAGGTACATACTTAAAACCAAGTCAAAAACGCACTACGCGTGCCCTGCCATTGGTCCAAAACTCGTTGTACCTGTTTTTGCCTCTTTGAAACCCAGGTATACCTGATTTTGTCTACTCTGCGTGACGTTCACCTTTTTTGTCGTTTTTGAGTCAATCAGAGGCCCTTTATAGTTCCACCCCATGCCCCCTATACAAATGCCGAAGTGCGCGGAGACCCCCTCCTCCCTTCGCACCTCGCACCACACGCCACTCGAGCGACACACACACATCTGCCTAAACACCTCCGCCGAAATAATACGAGATAGAAAGCTCCCCTTCGGGATTGTGGTTGACTTGGAATACCAGCGGCGTCGCAAACTCAAAAGGGAACATACAGCAGCAGACGTTCGTTCCTCGTACTATTAATAGCAGCTACTCGTACTAGCCACCGGGCGAGAACTAAGAAAAATGAAAAAACTCTACTTTGCGTTGCAAGGGACGGCAGGTTCGTGGGGTGCGTTACAGACTTGATTTAAATATGTACCTATTTCTGGCCTCGAACGGAACAGGTGTACCTGTTTTTGGCCGCTGCCCTATATTAAATATATCTATCCAGTATATAAAGTTCGTCTGATGCCCAAAAAGCAATACTTAAATCTAGTGATCTTTGATGTCCAATTCATCATAGCAACTTGGAGCGGAGCAAATGCAAATGCAAAAAAATCTCCCACACACGTTCAAAACGCACGCTTCTCCCTACGCCGGCATATGCCCGTCTTCTTACGTGGCAGGCTGGCATACTGTAGTACAACTCGTACATGCGCCGTGCTTGTCGTCGTGGCCACAGCGATTCGCGGCTGCTCTACGTACGAGTATTGCATGCAGCAGTGCGGTTGCTACTTTTAACCTTTGTTGAGATTGTATCGTTCATCCTCGCTCTGGTCGTACTCGTATCGTATGATACGTACGTCGCCTTCTGGTCACCGTGCGCGACGAAAGCACCACTGCTTTAGGAACGGACGGGGTGTCTGAAGGCCCCTAAAAACAATCCCCTCCTTCTGCCTTCTGCCTCTGCTCGTGTTCAAAGCCGTCCCGAGTTCGCGAAGCTTGGTCATGTTGCATGGGCCTACTTACCAGAGATCTTATGAACAGGGTGACTTGGTGATACTTGCATGGGAGATCCTTACGGTGATCTCCGACAAGATGTTACCGGGCACTTCCTATTTATGTGCAGGTACGAGTATACGAGTTCATATACATAAGACAGAGCACTCTCCCGTGCCACACTGGTGATGGTACTCGTATACGTACTGATGATGTATCACAGCAGACAGTGTCGAGTTGACGTATGTATTATGTGTGTGTGGTCTGGTATGTACGAACCTGGTATCAACTACGTATCCGCGTCGTATATACGTACAAGTATACTTGACGTATTATATGTGTTGTTGTTTGGTATACACGACCCGGCTCCAAGAGCAAGACAAAGTGTGTTACCGGGCACTTCGTATGCACGTGCAGGTATACGAGTATATATACACATGAGTATATACGTAAGACAGCACAGCACTCTTTCGTACACTGGCGACGGTGACTGTCCACCCTAGCCAAGGCCAGTCGGTGAGCAAGATCCATTATATTTACGCAGAGACGTGTTCATGCACGGATGCTCATACTCGTATGTTGGCCTGTGGTTCGGGAAACCCGCCGACATTATGATATGGGCATTACCCAAAAAAAGGGAATACCTACGCACTTTGAGCAATTTCTAGGTACACTACGTAATTTACACCGGAAACCGCTTCCGGGCCCGCCTGATATTGGGCCTGCGCTCCATTGTACCTACAAATGGCTCAAAGTGCGCAGGTACACCTATTATCGGCTACTCAATGTGCGTATCACCTATTTTTGGCTCCAACTGTACCTATAAATGGCTCGAACGATTGCTTTGTGGCAACTGAAATATAGACAGACGGCCACATCAGATGCCAGGACTATCAACCAGCCGACCGTACAAGTACAACCACTGACACTGCTTAGTTATCACGCATTATCTACAAGCGAGAAATAGTATCGCGATCAATGCATACGTATCCTGTACGACACCCCTTCTACGCACACACATATATACGATGGGGAGTAATAACAATAACGAGTGTTTCCATGCCGCTATGCTGAAAGTACAATATACATATGTAGTGCAGTACATAGTAGGAGAAACTTTGGTATATATACGTGTACAGAGTAATACCATACGGTTACGGAGGGGTCTACGTTGCACAGCCGTTGGCGCGGTCCGGAACAAGATTTCCTACGTAGCAAACGCGGGTGAATGTGTGGTCGTCTGTGTATATTTCAGTTGCCAAGAAGTGATGGTTTGAGTCATTTATTAAGGCAGAAAATAGGTGATACGTACATGGAGTAGCCGATAATAGGTGTACCTACGCACTTTGAGCCATTCATAGGTACAATGGAGCGCAGGCCCAATATCAGGCGGGTCCGGAAGCCGTTTCCAGTGCACATTACGCAGTGTACCTATAAATGGCTCAAAGTGCGTAGGTGTACCTATTTTTGCCTAATGCCATTAAAATATTGACAACCGAGGATAGGTTTGACCCTACACGCTTTGTGCTAGAGCTGTCGACGTTGTTTACTCTTCTTTATTTCCGGAGTTATTAGATTGACAGTCTTGTCTTCTTCAGCGGATTATATCTTACTAGGGAATAAGAGCCCCCCCCGCCCCCACGGCGGTAGGGCCACAAGTGTGAGCTGCTTGTATTAGAAACAAGGATTCAATAGAAAGGACGCTACTTTTATTTTCGTTGTTTTAATATTTCGAAATTCTCATTATTATCATCACCTTTGCCATCAGACAATGTGCAGCATGAATTTCAGCGTAGACCACTCATAACATTCCCGAAAGCAGAAAACCACGGAAACAAAGAAAACCTATGCGCAAAGTCTACCTGTTTCGCAGCTCTTTTGTCTTTGTGTTCATACTACGTATCATTGTAATATTATGTTTTCCCTTATGTTCCACTCTGTTATCATTTTACTTTTTTCATATTTTTCTCTTGCATGCGCGCGACCACGGGGTTGCTGCATTATATGATGATACACATACAGAACACTAAGCGACTCATCTAAACCATGCAAGCATATGCGCAAAATGGGGGACAAGGGGATCTACGGGTATGTCTCAACTGTTCGTCTTTCCATACATTATTTGACTTATACTCGTAGGTATATTGTACATGGCATATCATTAATATTTCGTTTTTGTCACCCGACAATGTATACGTAGCCTTATAATTAATAGTGAAAACTACAGGGTTCTTTACGGTGCGGTTTTCGTTTTGCCATCTTGAAAACCGCACCGCACCGCACCGTAGGTTTTGCGATTTCGGAAAACCGCACCGAACCGCACCGCAGGAAACAAAAAATGAACAAACCGCACCGTAGGATTCACGACATCCGAAAACCGCACCGAACCGCACCAAACCGCACCAAACCGCACCGTAGGATGCATGAAAAAAAACGAACCGCACCGTAAGACTTTCAAAATCTGAAAACAGCACCGAACCGCACCGCAAGATTCCCGATTTCTGAATACCGCACTTAACCGCACCGTAAGATTCCTGATTTCTGAAAACCGCACCGAACCGCACCGTAGGATTCCTGATTTATGAAAATCGCACCGAACCGCACCGTGGGATTCCTGATATCTAAAAAAAACGCACCAAACGGCACCGTAGGATACATGAAAAAAGCGAACCGCACCGTGGGATTCCCAATGTCGGATAACCGCACCAAACCGCACCCTAATATTTTTGCTTTCTAAAAACTACACCGAACCGGACCGTAGGATTTTCGAGAAAAAAAAAACGCACCGTGCACGAACGGTTAACCGTAAAGAACCCTGGAAAATTACTGCTGCTGTGTGCCAACATGATTCACCAAGGCCCCAATAAGTCCACACCTAAAACGGTGATTTGCAACCGCCGAATACTACGAAAACCAGGTGCCCACCTTCGTGCTCAATTAGCCCTACACCTTCAACCTCCTCCCCGTTGACTTCCGAGGAAGCATCGAGCGGCAACCCCCTCTCCATATAATTTCTTTGTTTGCAGCTGCTACTTTATGATGGTTATCCTGCCTTGAGACAGAAACAAGCAATCCTTCGACATTTTTGCCCAAATAATCTTAGGTATTACATCCGACAATGTGTAGCATGAGCTTCAACATTCATAACTCATAAGCACCACAAATAATAAAACAACGGTTATAAAAAGGGTTCTTCCTGTTAAGTCATTATTTCAAATACGAGCCGCTCACACTTGTGGCCCTACCGCCGTGGGGGCGAAGGGGCCTCTTATTCCCTCGTATATATAAATACAAGGCCGTCCTCGGGAACGGCTTTTCATTTCGGGAATATTTCCGGTGGGAACTAGCCACCACGGGAATGCACGGGGTTTTTTAACGGGGACTGACCTCCACGGGAACTAGCCACCACGGGAACCCAGGGGATTTGTTGTACGGGAACCGACCACCACGGGAATTCTTCCCGCGGGAACCGGCCACCACGGGAATTCTTCCCGCAGTTATAAGCAACCACGGGAAATAAGGAAACATCGTGATACGTACCTGGTACACAAAATTGCAAAATTGTAATTATATTTTAATTGAGATATTTTAGTTAAGTTTCATGTATTTTTAATTTTAGAAATATATTATTTTATTGGGCGAATACCAAAATCAGGTACACCTGGTCACTTTGGTGCCAAAAACAGTAACACTCTAAAATCAAGTATAACTCACGCTTCAGGAACCCTCCTATTGGCCAGCCTCACATCGTACCTGATTTTGGCTCGAAAGGGGCCAGGTACACCTGAGTTTGTCTACTACTAGCTGTGTCGATCGATTCATTTTATACGTAAAAAAACGCAAAGAAATGTCCCATGATCGATATCTGGGAAAACAAAATTTTAGAAAATCAACCAATCCGAACAGGGCAAATTGCCCCAAAAAACTATTAAATGATGCTACCTTTCAAACAAACAAGACAAAGATGTGCCGTGTTATGATCGACGCAGCAGCAGAGTAGCGTACAAGCACGAGCAGCAGATTTAGACGAAAAAAAACGGTGAACAAGCACCGAGGAAGTATTGCTCGGCACCACTCAGAGTAGCAGCGTTCCACAGAGGAGTTGGCATCGGCAGTCTCGTGCAAGCTCGTGCGCGATGGCCGATAAAAGGCCAGTGGTTTCCTTGCTGGACACGCTTGAAGCCGGAGGTGGCCACCCCGCTGCTACTGCTATCTTGCGGGCCAATCTGGATGGCACAACCCGCAGTAGCGCTGCTGGTGCAGCCGGCGATAGCGCTGGGCTGAGGAACCCGCAGCTGCTTCTGCTGCTGCTGCTACTGCTGCACAGGATACTCCCATCTTTGCGCATCGCATCGGTTGCGTGTTGTATATACATCTTGCATCTCGCCGTCACTGCGGGGTTGACTCACCCCTTTTCCGTGTGGGTTCTCTCGGCAAGGGTGATTGGCATATGAGCACTTACTCGCAGGTGCTGTGGTACAACATGTTTTATATTTTATACCAACTGGTACCAGGTACCTGGTACTCGTCTGTCTGCAAATATAATGTTTTTTTTCTTAAATTGTTTCATCAAAACGTTCCTTATATTTTGGGACAAAGTGGTACTGATCAAACACTACAATGATAAAAAAAATGTTTGGTCTCCTGTTTTCCTCACTAAACTAGTAATAAACGCTCGAAGGCGATCGTTTTTGTGAATCGGAAAGGCTCGACTTCACCCATCAGTGAAAAACATCTGCCCCTGTAGACACTACCCATACTGCTGCCGCAACCACTGGATGCTACCCCCTACAGCAGCAGCATGGTATCGTACGGCAAAGCAAGTCGTTCAGAGGTACCGCCCGGGACTACTTCGTACAAGAAACCAAGCACTGAAGAAGCACGGCCAAGCAAAATATACTCGTACGTACGCGCCAACTCAGTCGAGATTTAAGCGCCAAATCACACCATGGATCATATCTACGAAAAGAGCAAGCGATAAAAAAAAAATCGAAGAATTACTCAAAAGTGGATCAACTTGTGTGCAAGATTTCTTGTCGAGAACTTGATGGACTCAAGCGCGGGTGGCTTTGCTGTGTGCGCAATGTCGTGGCGGAGGGGAAATCATGTATTGCTTTTGATGTTATGTCGAAGACTTCTTCCGCAAGGGACAGAAATATACGAATTAAACATCAAAATCGAGTTTTCGCGAACATTTTCAATCGTATACGCGGAAAAACACACTGCAGAAAAAAAACAATTTGTGTTCCCCTCGGTCTTTATCGATTACGTGTGTCTGTCGAATGGCAGCCACCAATTCGTTTGTATTGTGGAGAAAAATTGCATTTACTCCAACCGTGATTGCAGTCTCAAATCAAGTCAAAAGAGTTGTAGGAGACACTTTTCGAAAATATTTGTTTTCGATTTTTTGAACGGTTTGTCGAATAGACCGGACATTGTTTTACGTATAAAACATGATCGATCGACACAGCTAACTATGCCTAGCTTTCAACTGAAATTGCCGTTTTTTTAGCCAATCAGAGGTCATACGTACACTGTCTCCTGTACGGACACGAAGACATCACCACCCTACGTACATACGACCCAACACAACGACTACAGCACGTATCATACGCGCACATCCAGCACAATGGACCTGCAACGACTACAGAACGTATCATACGCGCGCATACAGCACAATGGACGTGTTGTAATATATTACGTACTCCTGCATGCTGACACAGACAGTAGTAGTACGGAAAGCGAGCACTTCAGTCTCAAATTAACTCGATGTTTTGTTCGTATGCTATCAGGCTACGACTATATAAACCTATCTATTCTTTCACGATTAGAGGTCCGTAGTAACTCGATGCTCGTTGTCCGTACAGACCAACTGATACACAGCTCTTTGCAAACAGACCTTTCGCTTCGCAACCAGCCCTTCAAACAGGCCAACTGAGCTCTTCGCAAACAGCAACTGACGTAACAGCCAAACTGACGTATTGTACT
>MEHQ01002103.1:0-14838 GCA_008828725.1 Saccharina japonica | reverse complement strand
TTTTTTTCTCTTGCATGCACCTGGATTGCTAGCAGGGTAGGTCTTGCCTGTCGTATATGGCATTGCATTGTCTGCTCTGCTTACTGCACTGAGCGTAGTATCTCTGTGTCGTAGTTTTGTGACCACAGAACTGGTACCTTTTTAGGATGATGAATCGGCACGGACACTGGGTGTGCTGGATGTCGACGGGTAGAAAGGAAGGTTTAATGTGAAGAACACACACACACTGAACACGTATGTATATACTTATTAGCAGGGTTCTTTACACGTTGGTGGCATTGATGCACACTACTGCCTGCTGGGATGGAAATGTCTCGGACCATTGACATAGCGATTACACACACACTCCTGGCTGTGCGTCTGCTGCTGTGTAGTCTGTGATATTCAGCAGTAGTGTTGTGTGCATGTTCCGTAGCGCACGGAGGCGAAGTTAGCAGCGAGAACCTCCGACCATCAGCAGGTACGGTAGTGTTGTCTGCATGCTCCGTACTAGCGACGAAACTAGCAGCGAGCCCCTCCGACCATCAACATATTATTACACACAATTACGTACAACTTACAGCTAAGCATTTGTGCTCAGCGAGGAACGCTACTCACGTGATGACGACTCTCACTTTCCTATATCGGGATACTACTGTGGTCGTCACTCGCTTCCTCAACGTATGTGTGTGTTCTTCACACTAGGGTTGTGTATCAACAAAAAAACGGGGTTGATATGATACTTGATATTTTGGGCGGAATCGGCGTGATATTATCATGATATGTTGATATATAATATCAACATATCATATAATATCAACATATCATGATACATCGATATATCAGGTTATCATGATATGTTGATCTTTTTGGAAGGTTTCAAACAGCGCAACAGCGCCCCGATAAGTTCAAATTTCACGACGAGTCAAATCACCGGACACGCGCAGGCATTCGCACGTCCGTAGCAGTGAGTATACGTGTTCAATTGGTAACAATCCCTCTGAAATAACTTATTTTGCTGCAGCCTGTATCAGGTATCAGAGACAGCAACATATCTACGCGAATAAATGCACACTCGCACCAGTGTGTGGTTGTACCATAAAGCCTCTTCTTCTAGGTAGTTTATTTGGTCGTTTTGTCGACGCACGCCATATGGTCGGCCGACTAACAAACTCTGCACGGCACGAGTAGTATCACACAGACCCAGCCCACTATAAGTAGACACGTGAAGCCCATGGTTTCTACAACGGTGTACATACAACCCTGTACCTTATCTTTCCATTTGCATCCGATAATTTATCCCCTCCGGGTCCCTGCAAGCGGTACTTTGTGCTTGGCACTTGGCGCCCTACATACATAATTATCTACCAGATGTCATGTTTCATGCTTTCGTGCAGGAACACGATGTCTGCTACCCGCTCCCCACCCAGGCGGATCCGGTGCTTCGTGACCACGCGTCCGCCTACTGAGAACACACGCTCGGACGCAGCAGAGACGTGCGGTGTGTGACCCTCGGCGTGCGCGCGTATATCTACCACCTATCCACTACTTGGTTTGGCCGCACAAAAATGGCGTTCCATGACGCAAACGCCTCTTTTTGTGTCTGAAAATATCAACTTATCACGAAATTTCACTTGATTTGATATATCATGATAAGTTGATATATATCAACTTATCAGCGTTGTGTTGATGCGATACTTGATATTATATCAACTCAACTTATATCAACATATCACGCGTGATATTTTTGTTGATACACAACCCTACTTCACACTAAACCTTCCTTTTTTTTTCTCGTCGACATCCAGCACACCCAGTATCCGTGCCGATTCTTCGTCCTAGAAAGGTACCAGTTCTGTGGTCACAAAACTACGACACAGAGATACTACGCTGCAGTGCAGTAAGCAGAGCAGACAATGCAATGCCATACGACAGGCAAGACCGTATATATCTGAGATATGTGCTATACGTACCGTTATACATAT
Organism: Saccharina japonica; assembly: GCA_008828725.1. Lineage (NCBI taxonomy): Eukaryota > Phaeophyceae > Laminariales > Laminariaceae > Saccharina > Saccharina japonica. The sequence continues at coordinate 12,874 of MEHQ01002103.1, read as the reverse complement.
GTACCTAGATGTCCATCTAGTACTGCACACTGCACGTACTGCTGCACCTTCATGGCGATATATACCAGTATATATTAATAGCTACAATTTCAAGTGTGTTGTGTTCAAACGGAGGTACGTGCACGTGATGACGACTCTCACATTCCTATTGCTGGTATGTTGTGGTCGTCACTCGCTTCCTTCAGGTGTATATCTGAGATCTGTGCTGTACGTACCGTTGTATAATATGTACCTAGACGTCCATCTATAGCTGGCACTAATTTTGTAGTTTTTCTTTCCAAACGGAAGTATGGCGTGGTGCTTATGTCTGAGATGTTGTGGTCGTCACTATTTTAATGGTTTATTTCTGCACCATCCATATATCTCCATGGGTTTATGCTGAACACGTACTTATTAGTTTCGGCAAGCTCTTCCCAGGTGGTGATCAAGTCTCAACAATGTCATCCCTGCTTGATAAGAGGAAATTCAGTACTTTCTGGTATCGTATTCCATAGCCTATTAATAGTGCAGTACGTATGCATTGTGCCCGGCACCGCCACTGCTTATTTCGGTACTTATTAATAAGCATGCACCCCTGACAACTACGTACGTAGTCTCTGTTGTAGTGTGCTCACCCGGCTTTATGTTTGCACCTACAGACAGTAGTAGGGGTGCAGCGATGAGGTGGTCACCCGGTGCTTAAGGCAACTGTGTATCATGCTTTCGCTATTAAGGGCATTGCACCATGAATCTATACCGGCCCCCCTATGGCACAGTTCGGCGTGCTGATGTGCTGCTGTAGCATATGTTGGGTGCGTGGGTGGGTGAATGGGTGGGTGGGTGTGTGGGTAGGTGCGTGGGCGGGTGGTTTGTGTTGTCGTTGCTGTTGCAGTACGTAGTTTTCGTCGATAAGTTATGCATCACACATGATCATGAAAAAGGCACGAATCACACCCACACCAGGCAGCGTGAGCAGTATTGCTGTGCTTTCTCTTTCTTTCGAACATAGAGCTTTGTTTTCCTGGAGCATGGCGCTCTATCTGTTGGAAAATAAAAGAAAGCTCTTAGCCTAGTCAGTGCATAAGCTTTAGGAAAGTGACCCCTTCCTGTTGCTGGTCTGGGCCCAAGGAACTATTCGTTGTGCACCATAGGAAAAACGCCTTCTCGAGGACCAAAATAAGAAAGCGCAACATAAGAAAGTGTGTTTTCGCGCGAGCCCAGAATAAGAACACCACCCTGGGCCCGATTTCAGGTTTCTTGTGAGAGGTCCGGTTTACGTACCAGTGTACCAGTACTCCTTCCTGCAGTACGATACAGGATACAGAGCGGTAGGCGCGTTTTTTACATTCAGTTGTACCTACGTACAGCAGTATTTTGCTGCATGCATTGCACCATGAATCTATACCGGCCCCCCTCTGGCACAGTTCGGTGTACTGATGTGCTGCTGTAGCACATGTTGGGTGCGTGGGTGGGTGAATGGGTGTGTGGGTGTTTGGGTAGGTGCGTGGGTGGGTGGTTTGTGTTGTAGTTGATGTTGCTGTATGTAGTTGTTGTCGATCTGTTGTTGTCACACCATACTACAGGACTGCTCTTTTGTTGTACTGTGCATCACACATAATCACGAAAAAGGCACGAACTACAGTACACCCACACCAGGCAGCGTTAGCCGTTTCGCTGTGCTGCCTCTTCCTTTCGAACATAGAGCTTTGTTGTCCTGGAGCATGGCGCTCTATCCATCTACTGTGCATGTGCAAGTCGCCTGTACGTTTTTACTGTTTTTTTACTTTTTGTGGTGTACGACTGCTGCTGCTGTCGTCGTCGTAAGGTGCGTTGCCACATGCCACATACCAGTACTCCTTCCTGCAGTACGATACATAGAGGTAGGCGGGTTTAATACGTTCAGTTGTACGTACGTACGTACAGCAGTATACCTATTTCGCTGCATGCATTACACCATGAATCTCTTGGCATTTTCACGTCGGTCCTTGCACCAAATCGTGGACCTCTTGAAATTAGTGTAGAAAGCACCCCCGCTGAAATAAGAAATCCAGCCTGGATCCGATTTCCTGTTTCTTATTTGGTGTCCTGTACTGCATACAGCCACTGCATAATATTTTGACGTGCAGTACGAAAACACAACTTCACGGAATGTAGCAGACTCACAACTTTACAGCGACAAGCTTACCTAGGGTCAGCGGCGGACCGGTGTGGGACCACTGCCATGCGTCTGCTGCTTGCCCGATGCTTGCTGATTGTTGGGTTTTTTTCGTCTACCGGTACTCTTACTTCATCCTCGTAACGTTTTCCAAGCACAAGTCTGACCTTTTCCCCCTATGATTTGTGTACCTTTTTGTTCCCCTCTTCATCTTCCGTACCGCCCTATGCTTTTTCAGGACCCCCTATTCTGGTCTACAAGTTCATGCGGCCTCTGCTTCACAGACCCTTCTCCTACGACGGTCGTCTCCGCTACTTTTGGCTGCGACCACCTACGGAACCTCCTCCCTCGACTTCGTGGTTTCTTGAGCCCTCGTTTGGCGTCGCGTCCGCTTGTCTTACATTTTAATACTCTGGATGCTGTATCTGTTTTGTAAAATGGGAGCATTAGTTTGTGTTGTGGGGGTAATAAATGGATGGCAAGATTTCACGATCGAGTATATCTGTTGCTGCATGCTTTCAGGTTGTGTTTAGTACATTTGGGTGATTGTTTTAGGAATTATGTTTGCCGTGGATATTCCGTCTGTTCCTTCCTTTTGTTTTGCCATGTTGCCCCAAGTCTCTTCGGGCCCGTGGGTTACTTTGGGGGGGTGCTGTAGCGTCTGGGGGCTATCCTCTTGCATATATCCAAGGTTTAGTACTGATACGTAGGCATGCATGTTCTTGCGTGAACCGCAAACTGTAACCGATATTGGGAACCTCGCCGACCACGACCAGGCTTAATGACATTCTCTCTCCCTCTCTGTTGTTTATCTGGATCCATCCACCGTGCCGGAGGTCACAGCAATGCTGCCTGATTTGTATGAGTTTGCTCGGCTCACTCATGATGCCGGGTGGGAGCCGCGCAATCGGCATGCTCTACGTGCAGCAGTATGATAGTCGTAGTATTAATAGTAGCACCTGTTCCTTTCCGTTAACGACATTTTTGCTCGCGCAAGCATACATTCATACCATTCCGGTACCCTTTTCCCGTATTTCAGCAAATGCAAATAGTCGACCATGGAGACAAGCAACGCGAATGATACTCATTCGATTGCGATACTAACACAATAACTAAAGTATAACTGAAAAATATAAAGATCGACGCGAACGCGAATTTTCATTTTCACTCAGGGCATTGTTGGACACAACCGGCGTGTGAATTGTCGCCTTGGTTCTTTCAGTACAGCCATCGGCAGAACCCACAAAAAAATAGCACGTTCTCAAATGGTTACTACTGTAGTAGTGTGTAGTTCATGGAAGCCACAGAATGTATACGTAGATAGTTCTTCTTTATCGCCGGAGAAAATGACACAAGAGTAGGTGACATGTACAAGATGTCACCACTCTGGGGCTGTTTTCGCCGACGGAGCGGAAGCACCTCCGTGGAGGTGTTTCCACTCTTTCATCCCATACTATCTGAAAAGAAGAGCTGTCGACAAGATACAAACGTATTTCCGCACCCCCATCGGAAGGTTGGCACCCATCGGAGAGATAGCACCAGGGTGCGATAAAAAACACAACGTAGACACATTTAAACATCGATCGCACCCCGGTGCCAACTCTCGCATGATTACGGTATATACTTACTGCTGTTCGTGCCCAACAATCATTTTTCGGGCAAAATCGTTTCACGTATGTATTTATAGTAGGCAGTAGGTAAGCAATGTTTCTGTCGTATAAATAGCTCTTATACTACTACACACAGCAGCCTACAGGCCCTTTGACAATCATAGCGACCAGCGAAATATGGATCGTTACTACTAATAATGTTGTTGTCTGGAGCTTCCGGCTATAATAATAGTAGGTGCCCACAAAGCTGGAAAACAATACCCCCGGTCGTGCTATATTACCCGGTACACTCTACTTTGAGTACTGCTGGCTGCTTCTGCTGCTGCTGCTGCTGCTGCTGCTGCTGCTGATGCTGCTGCTGTGGTATGAGTTGTGTACCAAACAGCAGTCCTATCCCCCAAAAACACTTACTTGCTACTCGTAGACGTGGCGCATGCAATATGGGTCTCCTTTATTTAGCTTGTGTTCGCACAAAATATGCCCAGGAAATGGCGACACGGGTATCATCAATCATATTGTGTTGGTACAATACAGTGCACAGCAGTGACCCCCCGGGCTAACAGCGAACACGGCACTAGTTGTTACAGTACTAGTATTAGGTATTAGGGTGTTTCTTAAGGAAGTTCGATTTGTTTCAGTTCGATTTGTTTTTTTCAGCCCATTATTGATGTCTTCGACCGGGAACGCGGGCTAATCGGCCGGGCGCTTCTCGGGATGAGTGCGCCCAACATCTCAGGGGTATCCAACGCAAAAATTCGCTTCTCCACCGTCTTTCTCCCTCCCTAGTCGTAAAAGTTTTTGCTTTGGCATGGCCCATAGCGAGGGGGGGGGTCTTTCTAGCGAGCAAGGCTAGGCTCACCCTCAAGCGGACCGATGCCTTGTTGCTGCTGCGCACCCGCCGCGAAGCGTGTGCAGCGGTAGAGTTGGATCGGCACTGGTGCGTCAGGCGCAAAAGTTTAGATGCACGGGCCTTTTTGGCCGTCGGTGTAGACAGCAATGTCCATCTCACTTTTGTGCGCGGAGGCAGACGCCATCAGAAAGGTGGACGGACACTACGTACACAGCCCTAGGTATGTTTGCTAGAGGGAGCTGTACTGTCTCAGTAACCTGGCTTCGCCATCAAAGGAGGAGGGAGCGTGTGGCGACGAGCTGTTGTTGGACTGGTCAATCCCTTCAGCGCGAGAATTTTTATTTTTCAGACCAAGCACCCTGAGTGCAACGAGAGAGAAAGCGAGGAGCCGACTGGGAAGGACAGCAACGAGAGCGTGTACGGACGGAGCGGGTCGAGTGTGGTCGTGCTAGGACTGGCCGAGCGGCACCGGAGCGGCGCGCCTGAGCAGCAGCACAGCAGCGCGCCGGCGCAGCAGCACAGCAGCGCACAGGAGAAGCGATCCGGAGCACGGACGACATCGACCCGTGACGGACGAACATTTTTGTTTTTCTGTTGACAAATTCTTCGCTTTTTCCCCCGAATGTTGTTGTTGGGTCGGTGTGGATGACGTCACTGGTTTTGTAGAGAGACGCGGCAGAGATGGCGCGGACACCCCGGGTGCCTTCATTGTGTGCCTGATCGTAGAAGACCCCTTCAATGTGGAACGATTCCTAATCAGTGTCGATGTTTATAATGCTGTGCCTAACACAGACCGTTCAGGATAGATTCGGGTAATTGTCAATGGACATGATGGCTTTGGTTGGCTGTTCTTTTTCACTTTGTGCCCGCGGACTGTCATTCTGGCAGCACTTCAGACAGCAGCTGCGTGCTCCATCTTGTTCCCACGCCTACCGTTTGTTTTTGTACAGACAGCACTTCAGAGAGTAGTTACGCTGTAGTCGGCAAATTCATTGGCAAAGAGTGAGAGGGGGGGGGGGGGGGGTGATGCTGCTGTAGTCGAATGGAGATTGCGGGCGTGTAGTTCAGTTTTGGACACGCATAACATGCTGTAGGGATTTTAGGTGTACCTCTTCGGACTTGTGTATCCTTTCCCTGCTAAGTGTACGTGTTCTTTAGGATTCTCTGATGGCTTTAGCACTTTTGCGACCACGGGCTGTGATCTTGCTAGATCAGACTATAGGGATTAGCAACTGAAACGAGTTTAATGTGAAGACAACAACAACAACAACATCAAAGCATTTTCAAGTTCTTGAGGTATGTGGCATTTCGAATAATATCCAACAAATAACATTCCAGAGGCACAAACTATTCAATTTTTCGGTAATTTATTTCTGACTGGAAAGTACCTTCAAATTGTTTTTGATGTCGATTGTTCGATTTGCGAAAATGCTGGATATTTCAAACTGCTTCAATGTAGAAGCAGGTTTTTCGTGGGGTACCTGTGGGATGGTAGAAGAATGCATTCCGAGAAGCGCACGACCCTTTCGACGGCGTTCCGGGTCAAAAACATCAATAAATGGCCGAAAAAAACAAATCGAACTGAAACAAATCGAAATTCCTTGAGAAATTAGAGTAGACTTCCCGTTGCAATGAGCTCCTGCTGCTGCTTTGAAAAATATGCCACATGTCACTCAAACAAAAATGACAGCACGCACGACCATAACATACATGCTGGAGGAAACTGTCACGTACTGAAATGATACGTAAAATCGCATCCAAGGGTAGAGTAATAAATGCAACGAACAGCACAGAGTGCGAGGTAGTGCATTATACCTGGTATCTACACACAACGCAACAGTACAACGCAACAGTACGAAGTACAGGATACTTTCAAAGTCTAAAAGGCACGATATTATAAGAAAGCCAGGCTGAGCTTTTATGTACCAGAAAATAAGAAGTTCTGGAGCGGTGATATATTGAAGTTATTCCATAATATACAGAAAAAACACCCAATACACTAGGATTTAGAGTAGCGCTCCTCGCAGAATACAACCCTTACAGTAAAAGTAGTAGCTGTACATCCTTCAACACCCAATACACTAGGATTTAGAGTAGCGCTCCTCGCAGAATGCAATCCTTCGTACAGCAGTAAAAGTAGTAGCTGTACATCCTTCGATCTAACAAACTGTCAGCCTGAAACTCTTAACTCCCAAGTCCTTTAGCACGTGTCGCGTACTCAAAAATGTATGTAGAGCTATACACAAGTTCCATTCACGACTGCCGTATCACAACACCACTGCCATTACCACGCACCTGGGCGGCCAGGGAGCTCGCACAATCGCCACATGCCTTTCGCCCTTCAGGTGAAGCGCCGCCAATCCAAGGGCCCCGATGTACAAGCTGCCCCCACGGGCGTCCCTCGCGACAGTGACGGAAGAAGGAGCTGCTGCACCTTCGCCCACCGCGAACACCGAGCCGAGGACGTCTGTGCCGTCGATCAAAGCTAGCCCATCCCCTGGCCGCTTGAGAACAATCTCTGGCATTAGAGCCAGCAGAGAAATCTCTTGCACAAGCTTCTGATCTAGTCCAATATTCATAAGCCTGAAAGGCTCCAGGGCTGCGCGGTTCACCCAAAGCTGGGACACAAAGGTATCGGGGAGCCACTCGCCTCCGCCTCCTCCTCCTCCCGAAGAGCGCGAGCGCGGTATAACCGCCGTGGGCACCTGGATCTCGGATAGAGGAAGCCCCAGAGCTTTGATCGAGTGCGCCAGGTCAGGGTGAGGCAAGCTTCCCTCCCCGAACAGGCCCACTATACTACCGCCGTGCTCCGTCGAAAAACTCTCGAGAATGCTGGCCCAGGACGGTGTTTCATACACAAACAAAGGTCTTAACGACGGCTCTTGGATAACAGAGGCTTCTGTGGCTGGTGTGCGACACAGGACCCATATCGGCGGTAGCTCGCTGCTGAACTCCGTCGCGTAGGCTGACCACGCTCGCAGAGCCGCCTCCCCCGGGGCTCCGTCCTCAACCGCCAAGAGGATCGCCTTAGGCACGCCAGACGAGACATTGGCGATGCTCGCGAGGGCGCCATGCTGGCCACGAGCGACACCACAGCAGTGCACACAAAACAGTGTGACAATGACGACGGAGCGAAAAAGCAGGCTTGGCCTCATCGTCAAGTCGCGAGCCAGCCTTTATGTGCGTCCGGCCGCGAGCTCCTACGTACTACTACTACCACGCTACTGACGAAGGTGGGCGCTGATGGGTGTGGTGTGTGGTATGTGCGATTTACTCGGGATTTACTCGTATCAAAGTCTGATGTGATATTCCTGAAATGTATGATACGTGAGTACAATTACTTTGGTTGTGTGACTGAAATTCATCAACGAAGATGGATTGAATAAGTTATGTTTCCCGGGATGGGTCACATGTAATATTGTGTTTGGCCTGTTTTCAAGGGTCATACGAGCTGGTTCCAGAGAGAAACATAAGATAGCTTCTTCGGGAAAAAAAAACGGAATACAATACTTTTTCGAACACTACAGATATCGACATGACGGTATGTGTGTGTGTGTTCTTCACATTAAACCTTCCTTTCTACCCGTCGACATCCAGCACACCCAGTGTCCGTGCCGATTCATCATCCTAAAAAGGTACCAGTTCTGTGGTCACAAAACTACGACACAGAGATACTACGCTCAGTGCAGTAAGCAGAGCAGACAATGCAATGCCATATACGACAGGCAAGACCTACCCTGCTAGCAATCCAGGTGCATGCAAGAGAAAAAAAGAGAAAAGAAAGAAAAAAGCGAAAAGGAAAAATAATAGAAAGTAAACATACTGAAGCAAATCAACAATCAAGCAACCAAACAAAAGCATGCCAAAATGAAAAAAAAAAAAACGTGTCGTGCTTCTCCCAGAGGAGATGCGACATCTAGTTAAAAGAAACCAAATGAAATGAAACAAACGAAATGAAATGAAATGAACCGAAAAAAAAACAGTGCCAAGAAAGCAAGACTAAGAACGACAGGAAAGACAGGCAGCCAGAGCACACCAAAAGTACCTTCCAGCCAGCTGAGGCAGGTTTGTGCCGGTAGTACAGGCAGGTTCTACCAGCTAGTCGGTCTGGTACTGGTACCTACTCTGTTTGCCGTCTCTTTCCTGCTTTCGTCCGCCGCGGTTTCCCTACGAACCCCCCCACCCTCTGTCTCCATTCCCTTGGGCGCCACCCATACAACGGATATGTGGCACTTCCTACTCAGTTCCGTTTCGTCCTCGTGCCATCACACGAGAGTCCAGGSAAAGAGAAGAGGAAGTAACAAAAAACAAAATGTATACGTACGTAGCTAAGCAGCCAAAGAAAGTCCTAGGAAAATTCGGGGGGGCGGAGAGACAAAGGCAAAAGCGATCACGGCAAAAATAAAAAATAAACCAAAACAAATGGATGATGCGAGGGATTGTAGCATCGCTGTCGTGCCCGCTACAACAGGCGTTACACCAAGCAAAAACATAAAAGAATAAAAAAAAAAAAAAAATAAAAGATCACCAGAAAATAACCAAGGGAAACAATACCCAGTTCGCCATCCACCCAGCCAGGTAGTACTTCTTCCTCATCACAGTGATAAGAACGAGAGTAACAACGAAACTAAAGAAGACGAAACGAAACGGAAAAAAACAAAAAAAAACAAACAAACAAACAAACAAACACAACACAACAGAGCCGCGTTCGAAGCAGCTACAGAGGTGCGCGGCACGGGTAGTCTAGGCGGGACTTACTAGTCAGCCTGGTACCTTGCTATCCTGTCGGCTGTTCCCTCCTGCTTCATCAGACCGCGGTTTCCGTACGACTGTTGCCCCCTCCCTTCCCATTCCCTTGTGCACCCCCCGCGACGGATGCGTGGCGCTGTCTACTCAGTTCCGCCTCGACCTTGTGCCACCGGACCATGAACTGTTCAGCCGCTTCGAGGACCCCTCTGTACCACTTGCCCACTTTAGTTGCTGCAACGGTCCACGCTGTGGTCTCTACTCCAAACTCCAACGGGACCTGTCGCCGTGGACCCCTGGTGGCTTGAAACCACCTTGAGGTCTTCAGCAAGGCATTTCTGCCAGATCTTTGGTTGTCCGCCGGTCTGCGTACCCTCCCTACCCGTCATTKGTCCCGAGACATCACCCGACTGGACGAGTCGCCCCTTGTGTTGCCGTGGCACGGCCCCGCAAAACACAGCCGTCGTTTACGGATCGTCGTTTCTGATGCTCTCGCATCGTGTCTGTTCGAGAGCCTTGCGTACGAAGAGGGTCCTGTAGTCGCCACGCTACCGACGCTGGAAGCCAATGACACGCAGGAGGATTTGGTGGTGTACCGGTCGGAGCCTGGCGAAGTGTTGTGCACTGAGAGTCCACGTCACACATCCGTACAGCAGGGTCTCAATCGCCTCGGCCTTCAACATGTGGACTTTCAGACCAAGTCGGGCCGTCTTCATGTCGTACAACTCTGGTCCGAACCGTTTGAAGCACGCCCAAATGAGATGGATCCGTCGTTCGATTTCGAGTGAGAGGTCAGCGTCTTCGTGGATAATGCCGCCGAGGTACAAGAACTGGCTCGTTTGTCTATACCTCTGACCAGCTGCTTCGATAACGAGCGGCGGAGGAGGGGGTGTCTGGTCCCGTGTTCGTAAGATCATCGTTTCGGTTTTCTTTTCTGAAACCGTGAGGCCTGCTGCTTCGAAGACAGTCACGATGACTGTCATCATTTTAGCGAGACCCTCCGCAGACTTTGAGACAATTCCTGCATCATCGGCGTACAGCATACCCCATACAGCCCTTCGCACGCATGCCAATGGTACCTCTTTTCCAACCACTACATCCTCCTTGAGGTGAACCAAATCCCTCATGATGTCTTCGTCTTCGCTGAAGCGTACGAGAACAACGTGTATCACAGCAGCGAAGAACACGTTGAACAGCAGTGGCGACAGCACGCAGCCTTGTCGTAGCCCCTGCGTGACATTAAACCAATCAGAGTGCTCACCATCATCTGTGCGTACGCAAGCACGCATGCCGTCGTGGAACTGGCGGATGATTGTAAGCATCTTGGTTGGTATGCCAACGCGCGTAAGTACCTGCCACAGCAGCTCTCGGTCGACAGAGTCGTACGCTTTCTGCAGATCGATGAAGCACATGTACAAAGGGATTTTTCTCTCTCGTCCGAGTTCTTGTAATCGTCGTACTACGAACAGCATGTCGACTGTTGATCGTGTAGGACGAAAACCGCATTGTTCCTCAGGGAAGATGCCTCGGTCCTCGCAGTAGTTGCTGATACGGGATGCGACGATTTTCAACAACACTTTTCCTGCATGGGCAACAAGCGAAATCCCTCTGTAGTTGTTGCAATCAGTTCGGTCCTTCTTTTTGTAAAGTACCTTGATGATCGCGTCTTTCCACTGCTGGGGGACTTCACCCGTTACCCAAACATTGACAAGAATGTGGTGGAAGCATTGGATGAAATCGGGGTGATCGATTTTTAGTAGCTCGGCGGGCAGGTCGTCTGGTCCTACCGCTTTCCAATTCGGCATTGTCTTAACGGCTCCCATCATCTCGTCCACAGATGGCTCATCGCCAAGTGATTGTTCAAGCGGTCGTGGTGGCAATGGATCGATGATAGTGGGATCAAGTTTCAGTGATTTCGTGTTCAAGAGTTTGTGGAAGGCTCTCATCCACCGTTCACGAATTAGCACTTTATCCCGTAGCAGCGTGCCATCCTCGTCCCTAATGAACTGCTCGCTTCGCGCTTTCTTGCCTTCCAAGCCTACAGTACCCTTCAGGTGCTTGTAAAATCCTCGCTGGTCATTATCAGCTAGGAGTCTCTCGGTTTCGGATAGGTATTCTTCGAAATACGCATGTACCCCTACAGCGACCACCTCCCTAAGATTCGCACACGCGGTCCTCAGAGTCTTCCACGCGGTACTATCTCGGGGGTGGACGCGTAAGTGTTGTCGCGCATCTTCCCTCGCGGACCATGCTATTTTGAAGGAAGCCGAGGCTTCGGCCGACTCACACCACCGACGCTTACGTGGTTGTATGGCGAAGGGGAACATATCGGTGAAGAGGTTTTTGGCGTACGAGTTGTAGTTCGCGAGATATGGTCAAATTGGTATTCCCTAGGGAGGCGTTATTCCATAGGGGATAGCTTTCCCGCAGTAATCCTATAGTAAAACCAACATAATAGTATTCAGGCCATATATCGGTCAATACGCCGACTAATTCGACTCTACGAGTAGAAGTCTTGACAGGATCGCATCAACAAGGGGAAGACGTCCATGTCACGTTTTTGCTGCCTGCGAGCCTATCAGGCTGTGGTAAGAACCACCCGCCAAATTATTAGGAAAATGTATTGAGCAAATTTGAAACCTTAGGGGGAAAAATACACTTCTGGGGGATACTCTGTGTCTCACCCAGTCTTATCACACTTCGCGGAAATCACTTTTGCACCATAAATGAAAACGAGTTGGAAAACGAAATTTGGCAGGGGTGTTCTTCATGACCATACGAAAAAATGACAAGATGGCCTTTTTTTTGTTTTCGTTTTGGTTCGTCTGTAATGTTGGGTCAAATTTTCCGGAAAAACAAAACAAACGTTAAAATGTACCTCATTCACCAAAAAAACATTTTTCCAAAAAAGGCCATCATGTCGTTTTTTCGTATGGGCATGAAGAATAACGCTGCCAAATTTCGTTTTCTAACTCGTTTTCATTAATGGTGCAAAAGTCTGAAGACGAAATGCTCCTGCTCTCGCTGGAACCAGCTCGTAGAGCTTGGGGATAAGAGGCCCCCTTGCTCCCAGTTAATCTAGTTAATCTATTCATAATATATATTTCTCCATCTTCTCTACCAGCCTCATGGCTTTCCGACTCTCGTCCCACCGCTCTTCGTGAGCGAGGCTGTGCCAAGCATCCGGTGCACGAGTTGTCCCCTTACGCTAGCGGAATAAGACTTATGGCCACGGGAGCTCGGGCACGTTTGCAGCACCATGGGGGGATTTGAGGTAGTCGGCGAAGAGCTGCCTTGGATGAGCAAGATCCTCTCGCAAGACTTGCGACATCGCGAGAGAGCAGACACCAGATTTGGGAAATGGACCACCCAGGAATTTGAGGCGCTGCAGGTGGTAGCCGCAGCACCAGCAGCAGCAGCAACAGCAGCGGCAGCAGCAACAGCGGCCGCAAAGCGGGAGGCGGAAAAACAGCAGAAGCAACAGAGGTGGATTGAAGAGCATAAGCGTCTCGTCAAATCGGGCGCAAGGTGCGA
>MEHQ01001829.1:0-28080 GCA_008828725.1 Saccharina japonica | reverse complement strand
CTGTGTCGTAGTTTTGTGACCACAGAACTGGTACCTTTTTAGGATGATGAATCGGCACGGACACTGGGTGTGCTGGATGTCGACGGGTAGAAAGGAAGGTTTAATGTGAAGAACACACACACACTGATGTACAGATAAGGTAGGTTGTTTGTGGTATGGGGGGGTATAATTAGTTAATTTAGCGAAAGAGGGAGAAGAATAATATGTTGTTTGTTGTTCTAGAGATAATTAGGCGTTTTGGTTCATATTCGTGGCTAAAAGAACAGCAACGAGGCACTGTTTGGTTGATCGTGTGAGTTGGAATACCAAGTGGGTACAGCACGGAACAGTGCTGGCAGACTGGTAGAACACGCGAACAGACAGGGCTGCTGCTTTTGTAGCCGGCCAGCGGTTGCTGGGCTAGGTATTTCGTGATTTCTCATTGAATTACAGTTCCAAGCTCGTAAAGGAATGCGTGAGACCGGTCGAGTCGTACCACACGGTGCAAGCAGCGTACGCGCAAACGTCAACATCACGCATCTCAAAGACCATTATGTAAAATAATCGATCATATTATAATTAATACTAATTCAGATAACGTAATACATTGTGGCTATAATCCGCTTACCGCATTATTTACGGGAGGGGGCATAGTAAATAGGACCGAACATTGGCAGTAAAATTATGTAGATGTATATACYAAGTATAGTTTTTTATGCCCCCCTATTTACTATGCCCCCCCCCCATAATAGTCCCGGTAGTGGTCGTTCGGTTGCTCGTTTGTAGGCAGCCGGGTGTATGATTGGTTCACATGCCGTCTATGTTCTGGGTTTGTTCGAACAATACTTGATACTTGAGCTTGGGTGAAACAGCAACTCGACACGTGGCGGCATCGGCTGGCTGATTAAATTGATAGGTTTTCCATTCGCGGTGGTTAGAGCCATGAGAGAGAAGAGTGCATCAATGGCCACAAGTTTTGGTTAGGCATGGGCTACTATTATTACTACTATGACACACTTCGTAACTTAACTTGCTACCTACCTGTTGTCGTCCGTTTGCCCGCAGACAAAAACAACACGCGGGCAATAAACAACAGCAGCGTGGGATGGGGCAGGGCAGGACGGCGTGCTGGCAGGATATGGGACAACACCCAGCGACAGCGAAGCAGAGAGGGTCAGCGTATTGCTACTACTACTACTACTCGTACTACTGAACTGCTGCTGTGACACACCAGGTACAAGCAGTAATGACGTATACAGTGGGCACCCCGATTTAAGAGGGGTGTGGTATCATACAGGCCGAAAACAACTTTCTTAAACTAGCGTTCTCTCTTATCCACAAAAATAAATAAAAAACGGAATCAACTGCTGGGAGCGCATATTAATAGTAGCGTGGGTAGGCACAATTCGACGCAGGTCGACGGGGGAAGAAATTGCTGAAATCTTCTCGCGATAAAAATGCAAGGCAAGAACCGTAGTGGGGGAGGAGGGAGAGGAGCCTACTTTGTTACCCCATATCTGAGTTACGACTTCGTAGGGAGGAGAGAGGAAAGAAGGGCGAAGATAATAAAAGGGATGGAAAGAAAAAATGAAATAAAATAAAACACAGCAGTGGGGAATATATAGGTTTTAGTGTAAGCAGGTCCAGCCGATTTGGCCTCTCTTATTAACTGCACTATTCTCTTATATAGGGTACCCCCTCTTACGTCAGGGTACCCATTGTATTTGTACCGATAAATTGTACCGGCCTGACCGAAAATATAAGGTGCACTTTGATGGGCCACAATAGGTACAAAAGTGCCTTATATTTCCGATCATAGACTGATATGCACAATTCAGTAGCCCTTGCCAGAGCTCTTGTCCCACAAATCGTACCAGATAAAAGTACCAAATATATTACGATTTTTGTGGTGTGGTCCGCACATTGTTTTTTTCAGATTGTCCAAAACGCGCGGCGAAGCCGGTCACGGGTCGAGCCTTAGCCTGGGCTAGGGTTAGGGTTAGGGCTGGGTTGGGTCGACGGCTTCACGTGGTTTGTAAAAACACACACACACACACACACACACCCTAAAACACGTGAAGCCAGCAAGAAATCATACTACGAAGTATATTTGGTACTTTATCTGGTACGATTTGTGGGATAAGACCCCGGTAAAGAAAGGCGCTTCTCAGTAGCCTTCGCCAGAGCTCTCGTCCCACAAATCGCCTCGCACGATTCGACTCGAGTGGAGCATGAGGGACAGAAAGTGCTTATCCCTTCCCGCCGTAAAATTGCAAGGCACGTGTGTACCGTACTCGTAGTGCGTTCGTAGCGGGGAGGGGGCAGAAGAGCCTATTGTACTATGATATGACCCCGGATCTATCTGAGTTATGGTCCAGGCAGAACAATTTTTCCTAAATTTCGACATTCAGATATTGAGTTGTTTTGAGGTGGTCACTTATTTTCACAAGACAAAAAATATAGTGCCGGAAAGCTCTCTTTCAAGCGGATCGAACGATCGTATCAGATGTTTTTTTTTCGTCGTTGGGTCGGAGTATTCCGCTTTTCCGATAAAAACTGGTTAAGATTTTGGAGGTTGACACGGTGGTCGTCATTTTTGTTTTACACCGGATTTGAACGTATCTCGTCAAAAATCTGAGTTGACATTTTTTTTTTTTTTTCTATTGTGAAGCGAGATATGGGTGAAAAACCGTATTTTTCCGGCTCCAGCTGTGGAGATGTTAGCGCGAAATTCACACGATGAATGTAGAAAAAGTTCTCGGATTCGGACGAATTGGACCTGGACCCAGGTACAGGTTTTTTATTTTTTCAAAGAAAACTCTGTGGGCCGAGAAAAGCGGTTGTAAAAAATGGCGCGCTCATTTGTTTTTTTCAAACACTATAACACTTGAAGTTAGAGTGCCACAGCAGTAACACTTGAAGTTACAGTACCACAGCAGCAACACTTGAACTTAGACTACCACAGCAGGACAAGAACCGAGTACAACAGCACACAAGGTGGCACACACACAGCTGGTGTAGTGGAGTACACACACCCAGCAGTATATACCAGGTGGCACACACAGAGCTGGTGTACTGGAGTACACACACCCGCTGTCTTTTGAAGCTACAGCATGCGAAGGTTTAGTCTTGTTGCGATGTAGCAGTGATTCAGTTTCTGCAGTGTGTTCGCACGTAATATATGCACTACTGCTTTGTATGTATACCTGGTTATAAAGAGTGTCTTCTCGACAACTCCAGCATTCATTGGGCGTCGTTTTGGGTCATATCTTTGCCGTTTTTGAGGTAAAAAAAAAAAAAAAAACCCATTTTTTTCGAAAAATGGCCATTGTTCATGGATTTTATTTTTAAGACCGGTTTTGGGTTCCTCTCGGCCGCGCGATTCGGGAGCACTTTGTTTCATGTGTCAATTCTCAAAAACGACGGAGAAAAACCCTGTACCCCCTTAGGAAAAATTGTTCTGCCTGGACAATATGACTATTACGAGGGACCAGGAGCAACGAATGGGATGAATGGCGGGAAACAAAAAATACAGAGTCGCACTACTTGTAAACCCAAGTCCAAGTAAAAATTTTGTCAAAACGTGGTTTATTTCTTTCCTGGCAGTGGTTATCTCTCTTCTTTTTTTTTTTCTTTTTTTTTTTCCATCTCATTTATTATCTTCGTGTGAGGGTATTACCTGCTGAGCTGTAGGGGTAAAAGATCGATCAATTACCCAGCCCAGGGTAATCCTTATAACACTCTCCCCCCCTCTGAACGGCGGGATATTTGGGACGTCGGTACCGTATACGGCCGTACGTTGACCTACCCGCTCCGTTTCAATACCTGGGGAACCAGGGAGACGTTTTTTTGGGACGCACGCGCAAGCGTTTCTATAAAAGAAACGTTCGAAGTGAGACTCGAACCCGTGTCCTCGACGACGTCAAATGTGAGGGTGTTACCTGCTGAGCTGTAGGGGTAAAAGATCGACCGATTACCCAGCCCAGGGTAATCCATATAACATTCGCCCTTCTCGTATTCTCTCTCCCTCTTTTTTAGTCGTAACTCAGATCCGGGGTCACTGAGTAGGCTCTTCTCCCCCCTCCCCACTACAACGGTACGTGCCTTGCATTTTTATCGCGAGAAAAATTTAGCCTTTTCTTCCCTCGTCAACTCTCTCTTGGCTTCTTGTATATATATATACGTCGTATATACTCGTAGTGTGTTTATATACTACTTCGTATATACACACTCATTATGTATATAGCGTGCGTATTCTTCTTATTTTAACAACGCGCAGCTCTTTTTGAACCATTCACTCACATATACGTCTCGATGATTCCTGAATACTTTAGACACACTTAGGCCAATAATCCCATTATTATTATTATTATTATTGTTGTTGTTGTTGTTGTTGTTGTTGTCTTCACATTAAAAACCGTGCCGGTCTCTCTATCCAGTACCTCCATCTGTCCGTACTAATCCAACACTTGGACACGGTCGATTCCCGTGGTCACAGGCTAACTTACCCAAAAAAAGGTATACTGAAATAAAAGTGGAACCCGAAGGGTCCGCAAAGCGATCAAAGCCAGTCAAAAACAGATAGTCTGGAGCCCTCCGCTCCCCTCTACACGCTATGTGAAGGTAAAAATAAAAATGGAAAAGTCAACATCACCAATCGGGGGTACACGCCCCCTGATTCTATCTTGGTGCCCCTATAATGCCGGGGTGTTCCGTGCCGGGTTCACGCCGGTCAGGCAAACAAATCGAGTCCTCCACCCCGATTATAAACGCAGACATGATACGGGGGAAGGGAACTATGGTCCCGTGTGACTGATGTACCCCCGGCCTGCGAGCAGTGTAACTGCAAAAGGTCAAAANTAGGTTTTAGTGTAAGCAGGTCCAGCCGATTTGGCCTCTCTTATTAACTGCACTATTCTCTTATATAGGGTACCCCCTCTTACGTCAGGGTACCCATTGTATTTGTACCGATAAATTGTACCGGCCTGACCGAAAATATAAGGTGCACTTTGATGGGCCACAATAGGTACAAAAGTGCCTTATATTTCCGATCATAGACTGATATGCACAATTCAGTAGCCCTTGCCAGAGCTCTTGTCCCACAAATCGTACCAGATAAAAGTACCAAATATATTACGATTTTTGTGGTGTGGTCCGCACATTGTTTTTTTCAGATTGTCCAAAACGCGCGGCGAAGCCGGTCACGGGTCGAGCCTTAGCCTGGGCTAGGGTTAGGGTTAGGGCTGGGTTGGGTCGACGGCTTCTCGTGGTTTGTAAAAAAACACACACACACACACCCTAAAACACGTGAAGCCAGCAAGAAATCATACTACGAAGTATATTTGGTACTTTATCTGGTACGATTTGTGGGATAAGACCCCGGTAAAGAAAGGCGCTTCTCAGTAGCCTTCGCCAGAGCTCTCGTCCCACAAATCGCCTCGCACGATTCGACTCGAGTGGAGCATGAGGGACAGAAAGTGCTTATCCCTTCCCGCCGTAAAATTGCAAGGCACGTGTGTACCGTACTCGTAGTGCGTTCGTAGCGGGGAGGGGGCAGAAGAGCCTATTGTACTATGATATGACCCCGGATCTATCTGAGTTATGGTCCAGGCAGAACAATTTTTCCTAAATTTCGACATTCAGATATTGAGTTGTTTTGAGGTGGTCACTTATTTTCACAAGACAAAAAATATAGTGCCGGAAAGCTCTCTTTCAAGCGGATCGAACGATCGTATCAGATGTTTTTTTTTCGTCGTTGGGTCGGAGTATTCCGCTTTTCCGATAAAAACTGGTTAAGATTTTGGAGGTTGACACGGTGGTCGTCATTTTTGTTTTACACCGGATTTGAACGTATCTCGTCAAGGGGAAAACAATCTGAGTTGACATTTTTTTATTTTTCTTGTGAAGCGAGATATGGGTGAAAAACCGTATTTTTCCGGCTCCAGCTGTGGAGATGTTAGCGCGAAATTCACACGATGACTGTAGAAAAACTTCTCGGACTCGGATGAATTGGACCTGGACCCAGGTACATGTTTATTTTTTCAAAGAAAACTCTGTGGGCCGAGAAAAGCGGTTGTAAAAAATGGCGCGCTCTTTTTTTTTCAAACACTGTAACACTTGAAGTTAGAGTGCCACAGCAGCAACACTTGAAGTTTCTGCAGTGTGTTCGCACGTAATATATTACATTGCACTACTGCTTTGTATGTATACCTGGTTATAAAGAGTGTCTTCTCGACAACTCCAGCATTCATTGGGCGTCGTTTTGGGTCATATCTTTGCCGTTTTTGAGGTAAAAAAAAAAAAAACTCATTTTTTTCGAAAAATGGCCATTGTTCTTGGATTTTATTTTTTAAGACCGGTTTTGGGTTCCTCTCGGCCGCGCGATTCGGGAGCACTTTGTTTCATGTGTCAATTCTCAAAAACGACGGAGAAAAACCCTGTACCCCCTTAGGAAAAATTGTTCTGCCTGGACAATATGACTATTACGAGGGACCAGGAGCAACGAATGGGATGAATGGCGGGAAACAAAAAATACAGAGTCGCACTACTTGTAAACCCAAGTCCAAGTAAAAATTTTGTCAAAACGTGGTTTATTTCTTTCCTGGCAGTGGTTATCTCTCTTCTTTTTTTTTTTCTTTTTTTTTTTCCATCTCATTTATTATCTTCGTGTGAGGGTATTACCTGCTGAGCTGTAGGGGTAAAAGATCGATCAATTACCCAGCCCAGGGTAATCCTTATAACACTCTCCCCCCCTCTGAACGGCGGGATATTTGGGACGTCGGTACCGTATACGGCCGTACGTTGACCTACCCGCTCCGTTTCAATACCTGGGGAACCAGGGAGACGTTTTTTTGGGACGCACGCGCAAGCGTTTCTATAAAAGAAACGTTCGAAGTGAGACTCGAACCCGTGTCCTCGACGACGTCAAATGTGAGGGTGTTACCTGCTGAGCTGTAGGGGTAAAAGATCGACCGATTACCCAGCCCAGGGTAATCCATATAACATTCGCCCTTCTCGTATTCTCTCTCCCTCTTTTTTAGTCGTAACTCAGATCCGGGGTCACTGAGTAGGCTCTTCTCCCCCCTCCCCACTACAACGGTACGTGCCTTGCATTTTTATCGCGAGAAAAATTTAGCCTTTTCTTCCCTCGTCAACTCTCTCTTGGCTTCTTGTATATATATATATATATACTCGTAGTGTGTTTATATACTACTTCGTATATACACACTCATTATGTATATAGCGTGCGTATTCTTCTTATTTTAACAACGCGCAGCTCTTTTTGAACCATTCACTCACATATACGTCTCGATGATTCCTGAATACTTTAGACACACTTAGGCCAATAATCCCATTATATAATTAGGTTGAATTAGTGTGGTTTTGTTGTTGTTGTTGTCTTCACATTAAAAACCGTGCCGGTCTCTCTATCCAGTACCTCCATCTGTCCGTACTAATCCAACACTTGGACACGGTCGATTCCCGTGGTCACAGGCTAACTTACCCAAAAAAGGTATACTGAAATAAAAGTGGAACCCGAAGGGTCCGCAAAGCGATCAAAGCCAGTCAAAAACAGATAGTCTGGAGCCCTCCGCTCCCCTCTACACGCTATGTGAAGGTAAAAATAAAACTGGAAAGGTCAACATCACCAATCGGGGGTATACGCCCCCTGATTCTATCCTGGTGCCCCTATAATGCCGGGGTGTTCCGTGCCGGGTTCACGCCGGTCAGGCAAACAAAATCGAGCCCTCCACCCCGATTATAAAACGCAGACATGGTACGGGGGAAAGGTATTATTATTATTATTATTATTATTATTATCTATTATATTAATTATTATTATTATTTATTATTATTATTTCATTATTATCATTTTATTATTCATTTATTATTAATTTATTATTATTATTTTTTTTGCCTTAGGACACTGTGTCGTGGATGTTCCACATCCCTACTTGAATCGACAATCTTCTAATACTACCGCAGTGTATATATAGTCCCTCTATACACTATAATGCATACCGCACCCAACAGACACCCCCCGCCTTACATACACCCCTGACATGAATGAGTATACCCCCCCGCGGTGCTCCACCTCGAAAGGGATGCGTGGTCAACGGTGAAATGACCAAGGCCAGCAACAAATGATTACGCCCCCCGCCCCCCCCGAACCCATTCCATCCCATATGATGTATAAACGGTATTGAATTGTCAAAACCGAGCCATGCCCCGTCCCCCCCTCTCCAGCAGCTGAACGTTTCGGATCAGTGCCGGGCGTGCAGCACTCGGCAGCATGGCAGGCAACCCTGAAACCGAACCCCAGCCACTGGAGAGGGGGAACGGGGGCACGGCCTCGGTTGATCGCCACCGTACTACATACGTACGAGCTGTGGGTTGGGTGTAGGTAGGGTTAGGTAGGGTGTGGTGTGCTCAAGCAGCGAAAAAATATATCTGTACGATATACAGCAGTGGGTACCCCGGTTTGAGGGCGCCCCGTGACAAGCGAAAAAAAGCGCTCTGAACCCAGGGAGGGGCGCCCAGAAAAAAAGAGAAAACGACACACCACAACCCCAGAGGTCGGAATAGAAAACCGTTGCAACCGTTGTGATCACATGATGAACTAAGAAAACGGGAAAAAAAAACAATATCCTTATTTTCATTTTTTTCACTTGGTTTTAGTAACCCCTTGAAGCTGTCGTCCATATGCAAGTCCGCCTCAGAGGCGGTTCTTAGCAGGATGCAGCTCACCCTCCATGCGACTCGCCCAATACCTCACGGCGTTTCGCGCTTGGTGCAAGCAATGTCTGCCTGGTTGGTGAAAACCCAACGTGCTTCGTCCCGGCATCGTAGGGATGCGAGGGTCTATGGTCATATGACTACGGCCGTGCACAACATGAGTACACCCCCCCCCCCCCCCCTAACGAACAAAAAATTCATGTGAGATGTCGAACAAAAAATCGTACCCACCCTCGCTAACCCATTCAGAACTGAAAATGTTTCCCACACTATTTCCAAGTAGTTTGTCCCCAAATTCGTGGGACCAGTTCTTAACCCTTTTAGGACTGCAGTCCCGTTTTGGGGACAAACACACTCAAATTAAGTAATTTGTCCCCAAAACGGGACTGCAGTTCTATAAGAGTTAAGGGGTTAAGCCAAACCCATCGTCCGAACTTTTTCTTTTTTCCTTTTTTTTTTTTTTCCATCCCATTTATTATCTTCGCACTTCCGTCTTTCTCCCTCCCTAGTCGTAACTCAGATCCGGGGTCACAAAGTAGGCTCCTCTCCCTCCTCCCCCACTACGGTTCTTGCCTTGCATTTTTATCGCGAGAAAATTTCAGCACTTTCTTCCCTCGTCAACTCTCGTCGAATTTTGCTTACCCACGCTATATATAATATGCGCTCTCGACAGACGGTGTCATTTGAGAATAAAAACCTCCATGGGGAGAATCGAACCCTCGACATCCGGGCCTACAGGCTTCGTGGCTACCAGTTAGACCACCGGGGCGACCGGCCATAGAACTGAAAACAAATATCTCCACACCAATTCCAAGTAGTTTGTCCCCAAATATGTAGGTACACCATTGCTCTTACCTGCAGTAGTGGTCAATATCTAGCTTTTTTAGTACAGGCGGGTTCATGCCGATTTGAACCGCTCTTAATTCCCGAGCAGTGCTATACCTACCTACTGCTTCCCCCCCCCCCCCAGGCTACAGCTACGAGACCTCTACTACTGCTCTCCTCGGCTATACAGCAGTACTACTAACTAGTGCTAACTACTGCTTGCCCCGGGCCAACAGCAGTGGCCATGGAGATTTGATCAGAGATGTGATGGAGGTGTTGGACGCCGTAAATATATTTGAACACTCTTCTATTGGGCGCTCTTGAATCGGGTACCCACCGTCAAAGATGTCAGGAGACGGCACTTTGACCCCTTGACTGACGTCAATTTGTCTTTTTTTATCCTTGACTGACGCCAAACTACTAGGTTTTAGTGCGGAACACTCGGATCCACACGCTTGACCCAATGCCTGTTTTCCCTTGACTGACCGTCTCCTGACATCTTTGCCCACCGTACTATTAATAGTAAAAGCATGCACGGAAAATACATGACGGGGTATTGATGATGATGATTGTTAGCATTATTCTTACCATCCGATAACGGTGTGTAGGGCAACCTTCAACATTGATCGCTCATTAGCACTCCGTGAAAGAAATGGTTGACGCGTGCTACGATAGAGGTACGTAGATTTTTTTTTTTTTTTTTGCTGAAACGTTTTCTGAATGGTGGTGGGGCTACTCCTTAACCCGAACTCGTCGGAACTGTTTCGTTTTTGTCTCGCACTATTTTTCATGCTATACCTGGTATATGCTTAGGATTTTTAGGTTCATGGGGTACGTATATACCAGGTATGTACATATGGCACTTTTTTCTCCCCGCCTTCAAACTCAGTTTTTTTTTTTAACTTACTAATAGTGTAGAGCTTCTCAAGTGACCACCCTCAGCAGGCAAAAAAACACGGTGCACCTTTTTACCGTAGCAAGCGTCCGAGGCTCTTCTTGTCTCTGTGAGGAGAGAGAGGTGGGCAGAGGTGGCAGCAACCGAAGTGTCTGCGAATCAAGCAAATCACAAATCACTCATTATGATGAGGAAGAAAATACATATACGAACTCGTATTATACGTATAATATGGATAATGAAACTCTTGGCATTTCTTTCATCAAATTTTTTTTTTGTATATTTTGTCGGATGGGACAATTCAAACTCCTTCCCTGCCCTACCCGAAGCATGGATGCCGGCGAATGCCGGCACCCATGCGGAGCCCTTGTATACATATTATTATTCCCTTTGCTATCTGGTAATAGGCAGCTCTTATTTCAATCATACCATCCATATTCATACCTTTCAATCATAGACCTGGATACTTATTGACAAGAACATACCACAATAATGCAGTCCCCTATGAATGCCTTTGACCGACTCCAAACCGACGTTTCACTCCAGTCAAACCTGGCAAAAAGGCACAACTCTAAAATGCTACGGCCACACCCCGTGGGTGGGAACGCGAGATCAGATTATCACACCAACCAATAAGCTTGCAAAAGTTGGGGGTTTTGAGGAGAAATTGAAATTTCCCAAAATTTCCCCCATCTCACCGATCTCACATTGTTTTTTCCTTTTTTTTTTTCCTTGGATATAGTCTGAAAAATGGCGCTCATCTTGCCATTGTGTGGAAAGAAAGTTGATCAAAAGGGCCCGGAACCGCGTACTACGTATGTACATATATACGTACCCGAAAAAGGTTTGGTTCATTCACGTTCGCAGCTTCGGCTACAGAGAGTGCTATTGCGGAGGATCACTCGTAGTAAATACGAGAGGACCTATTTCACCCAGCTGGATTGCGAGCAGGGTGGGTGTCGTGCCTGTCGTATATGGCACTTCATTGTCTGCTCTGCTTACTGCATTGCAGCGTACGTCGTAGTATCTCTGCGTCGTAGTTTTTGTGACCACATAATAACTGGTACCTCTCTAGGATGGAGGATGGAGAATTAGCACACAGACACGGACTGGGTGTGCTGGATGTCGACGGGTAGAAAGGACGGTTTCATGTGAAGAACACACACACACACATCATCATGGTACACACACAAACCTGGATGTTTTGCCTATTTTTACTTTTACGGAGGACCATGGCCTACTGGCATTGGCACCCAAGTTCGAATCCCACCGTGGTGAGATTTTCACTTTTATTTGAAAAAATAAAAAAAGGAACCAATTGTTGAGAGTGACTTCGTGGCGTGGGTAGGGGGAACCCGACGCAAGTCGACGAGGGAAGAAAGTGCTGAAATCTTCTCGCGATAAAAACGCAAGGCACGTACCGTAGTGGGGAGGGGGGAGAAGAGCCTACTTAGTGACCCCCCCGGATCTGAGGGTAAAGAGGGGGAGAGAGAAAAGAAGGGCAAAGATCATAAATGGGATGGACAAACAAAAAAGGAAAGTAAATAGGACCTACGGTAAACACAAAAACCTATATGTTTCCCTATTTTTACCAACAATATTTGGTCCTATTTACTATGGTCCTCCGCAATAACAAACAACATTTGCTCTTATTTACTATTATGGTCCTCCGTAACAATAGAGGTTGGAGAGAGAGAGACTCTGTCTCCTCCGTTCACCTTCCACCCCTCCTCTCGACGGGGAGGGAGGGAGCGAGGGAGTGTATAGTCGGAGAGAATCGAGTGCAAAAGTGGCCGCTCTCCGACTACTGCTGCTGTGCAGAAGAAATAACATTTTTTTTCAATTCAAGCGTAAAAAAGCGGAGAGCTCAATCAAGGTCGCGTGGATCGCGAGCTTTTGCTCTTTGGGTGTATGGAATTTTCGAAGGGTGATAAAGGGCCCGGAGAGCCTTCGGGTACGTGGTTCGAGGAAACTTGAATCAACAAACATTCAAAGAAAGAGGCTCTACAGCAGTCTACAGCCAAAGAGCAAGCTTCGATCTACGATCTTGTTGAGAGCTCTCCGCTTTCACTTTTGAATCTGAAATCCATTCTCTTCATTTTTCTGCGTTTCCTCTTTCGGTCGCATAATAAGCGCCTATGATACTTTCCAAATGATTACGGGGGGGGACCTAGTATAATCAGGACCAAAATATGCTTGGCAAAACTACTGAAATTTGTTGTTTTTTTGTGTATGTGGTAGAGAAATCATGAAATATCTGGCCCAGCTACGTAGCCACGGCTGTCCAGCTGCAAGCAACAGCCCTGTCTGTTCGCATGTTCTACCCGTCTACCAGCACCGTTCCGTGCGGTATCGACTTGGTATTCCCACAAACGCGATCAATCAAACAATGCCAGTGGCTGCTGTGAAAGTGACCTACTTACGTACGTACTCGGCCAAATAATATGAACCATAACGCCGAATTATCTCTACGACAACAAACTGCAGATTATTATCATATCGGTTCCCGATTTCTAAAATATTTTCTTCTTCTGTGTAGGTGGTAGTGTGAGGGTATTACCTGCTGAGCTATAGGGGTAAAAGATCGATCGATTACCCAGCTCAGGGTAATCCTTATAACATTCTCCCCCCCTCTGACTGAACGGCGGGATATTTGGGACGTCGGTACCGTATACGGCCGTACGTTGACCTACCCGCTTCGTTTCAATACCTGGGGAACCAGGGGAGACGTGTTATTTGGGGACGCACGCGCAAGCGTTTCTGAAAAAAAGAAACGTTCGAAGTGAGATTCGAACCCGTGTCCTGCCGACGACGCCAAATGTGAGGATATTACCTGCTGAGCTATAGGGGTAAAAGATCGATCGATTACCCAGCTCAGGGTAATCATTATAACAGTAGGTCCTGGTTACCATGGTCCCCCGGTCGTAATATTTCCGATTAATAGTAGTGGCAAAGTTACGTGCAAACCCAGTTTTTGTGTTTTTGTTTTACATATAGACACACGCTCCCCGAATTCTACAGCCTTAGCTTGTGTTCTCCCCATACGGGATGTATATATGTACATACATCTCTGCATGACGAGGACATATAAAACCCGTAAGTATATTCGCGCGATCGAAGTATGCAATGATGAGTTTCGACGAAAGCCTCGATCTCACAGCTAGCTGTTGTTTTTTTTATCTTTATAAATATATCGTACGAGTATATGATATGATATTTACCTCATACATATCAAATTCAAGACAAACGTTTTGCAAGCCCCAGACAGATGAGGATCCATCTATCTACAGATATAGATCTATCTATCTACAGATAGATCATCTATCAATAGTTCCTATTTCCTCTCTTTCCTGCCGCTGTGAGAGGTTGTGTGCAGGACCTGCACCTCTGTGCGAAATCAACGCTCTTTTTACTTTTTAAGGTAGTTGGTGGGCCACAGACGGTATATAATATTTCTTGGTGTGATGTTTTCTCTCTTGGCTTTTTGTTTTTGTAAAATTGAAAAAAATACGCCGTCAGTCAGCTGTGAGTGTGATCAATTGAATGGTTGAAACTCAACTTTGAAAAAAATGCGTGATATATACGTCAAGGCACGTGCGTCAAGTGTGCTCGTACTACTGTATATTCAAATGCATGTGTGCATATACATATATGTGTTTGTGAATTGAAACTGTACGATAATAGCAGTTGCATACTCAGTCCTGTAAAGTTTAATGGTAAGTCGTCCGTCCGTCCGCGCGTGTTCTATATGCATTCCTCGTTGAGGATACGTATAGGGCAGTGGCCCCCCTGGATTCTGCCAGAGAGCCTTTCTTGTACATACTATACACAGTAAATATCATATAATACGTACGCATTATATTGTAGGTATCCCTCACAGTTGCAGTGCCGCACACAAAAGACAGACAGCCCACCTCACCCCGCCCCCCCCGTCTCCGAAGGGAGAAGCGGGGTCTATGGTCAACACGACTATGGCGTGCACGACATGGGTACCCTCTCCCCTTCTCGTCTCGAAAGGGATGCGTGGTCAATGGTCAAATGACTCAGGCAAGCAACAAATGAGTACGCCCCCCCCCACCCCCCTGGGTCTATGGTCATACGACTACGGCCATGCATGAAAATGAAGTACACCCCCCCCGTCTCGAAAGGGATGCGTGGTCAATGGTCAAATGACTAAGGCAAGCAACAAATGAGTACGCCCCCCCCCCCCCCCCCTATAAATAACATATATTTATAGGTTGAGTTGGCGTCGGTTGGCAACGACGCTGTAAAACACGCCACTCGCTGCTGTGAAGCTAAGAACAACCAGGGTGCCGTTTTTTTTTTTTTTTTTTGGCGTCACCAAAAGCTGAGCGGTCGAGTAGATCATTTGTGCGGGGTGGAGAACCTTTGCTGCCGCACAAGGGGAATGGTCGTATCACGTAGTCGTTAATATGCAAAGCGCATCCGCGAGGCAGTTACATAGTAAAACCCATTGCTGTCTCCGGAAGTGCCAACACCAGAAATTAAATTAACTCATTGAAGCTGTCGTCCATATGCAAGTCCGCCTCAGAGGCGTTCTTAGCAGGAGTGCAGCTCACCCTCCATGCGACTCGCCCATACCCCACGGCGCCTTCGCGCTTGATGCAAGCATATGTCTGGCCTGGTTGGTGAAAAACCAACGCGCTCCGTCCGGCATTGTAGGGATGCGAGGTCTATGGTCATATGACTACGGCCGTGCACGACATGATAGCACCCCGCGCCCACCCCAACTCTCGCCATCCCCGCCTCCGCGACCCCCAGAACCAGCCATCCAATATGATGATAGGTATTGATGTCAACCGAGTCGTGCCCCGTTTCCGCTCTCCAACAGCTGACGTTCGGATCAGGTGCCTGGCGTGCAGCACTCGGCAGCATGGCAGGCACCTGAACCGAACCCCAGCCACGGGAGAGGGGGGAACGGGGCACGGCTCGGTTGACATCAAATACGTATACATACATATATACATGTGTGATCGTATCATGGGTGGATGGATGGATGGCTGGATGAATTGGGGGGCGGGGGATTGGGGTGGGGTGGGATGGCGTGTGCACAACAAACAACAGAACAAGAAGCATACCACTCCGTCCCCGAAATGTAAGCACCGTACACACATCGATATTCAATGAAAACGGTTCTTATAGTTCGGTACAGAGTGGTATATAATATGCATACGAAGAAGGGTGAAGATTGAGCGTAACGACCAAAACGAAAAGAAAGCTCAAATCTGTGGTTTATGGCAGTTCGGAAGAGAGGAGATGGGGTTGTGGTTCGGTTCCAGGGATCTGAGTATTTCGTAGGAGACGGAAGCGCTCAGGGGTCAGTGCTTTCCAGGTATATACGTAGGACGGAACAGGGAAGGACAGACCGACGGGACAGGAAGAACAACACGTCGTCGGTAGATAGGTGGCGCTCGATCGGTATCTAGTCCGACGGCTGGCGAGCGCATACTCCGTAGTTTAACCAAAAAGCAGATATAAGGTGCCTACGTGTTTGTTATTATTCCACTTGCCGCCTGAAAATGTGCAGCTCGTTTCACTTCAATCGTACCGTCCTCGTATTTACTATATACCTATCGATCATCCCTGTACACTGCCTGTAGAAAGACGCACGATGATAATAATATAGACGACCTCGTGGGTGTTTTTCGTGATAAACTACGTAACTACGTACTTTGTAGATAGATACCCGTGTTACAGTCTTTTTTTTTTCTTTCTTTTTTCATCCCATGTATCATTATCATGATTATTATTATTATTATTATTATTATTATTATTATTATTATTATTATTATTATTATTATTATTATTATTATTATTATTAATATTATTATTATTATTATTATTATTGTTATTATTGTTATCCGACAATGCGTGGCATGAGCTTCAACATCGACTACTCACAAGCACTCTCGAAAGATTAAAAAAAAATCACAGAAGAAACTAAAAGAGCTCTCTTTGCACACAACATACTTCCGGCATTTATTTTCATCGCCCATAATTTGATCTCTCCCTTCTACATATCAATAGTGTGTGACTCAATTCCGGGGTCACATATATACATAGCAGGCTCGCCCCCCCCCCCCCCCCCCCCCCCCCCTCGTAATACGGTCCGTGCTTTCGTTTTCATCGCGAGAAGACTTCATTCAGCCCCTCACGTTATTGCCTTGCCGACTCGCGTCGGTTTGCGCACGTACGCCCACGCCCATGGTATCTATTCGAACGTACACGCTCTGAACACTGCACCTACCTGGTGGGTGTTTAATAAATAAATGGTGGTTGATGCACTGTATATACAGCCGTTATACTACTACTGTTGCACCGGGAGAGCACGGGGTGTTATTTTTTTTCGAACACAACATTTCTTTTCGGGAGCCCAAGCACCCAAGCAACCGCTCATGGCGTCCGCCGCGCCGCGTCTTTCCTCTCCGCCTATATACGAATAGACTTACACAGTAGTAGTAGTAGTAGTAGTAGTAGTAGTAGTAGTAGTAGTAGTAGTAGTAGTAGTAGTAGTAGTAGTAGTAGTAGTAGTAGTAGTAGTAGTGGGGTCTATATAAGGCACGGCACGAATAAGGCCGCCTTCCGATACTTTTTATTATTTTTTCCTTTTCGCTTTTTTCTTTTTTTTTTTCTCTTTTTTTCTCTTGCATGCACCTGGATTGCTAGCAGGGTAGGTCTTGCCTGTCGTATCATATATGGCATTGCATTGTCTGCTCTGCTTACTGCACTGAGCGTAGTATCTCTGTGTCGTAGTTTTGTGACCACGTGACCACAGAACTGGTACCTTTTTAGGATGAAGAATCGGCACGGACACTGGGTGTGCTGGATGTCGAGGGGTAGAAAGGAAGGTTTAATGTGAAGAACACACACACAAGGCGGTCAAAATCGGCTCGTCATTACCGGGCAGTTGCACTCACATGATGGATTGAATAAGGCGGCCACCCGATATAGTGCGGTCAGTTTCCCCTGCCTGTATTGCTTTTCTCCTCCTTCCTTCGTGGGAAAGGTGTCGTTCCGCTTTTGATCGAAGCGATCCGACGCCGTCTATATGTCTGTCTCGTACGTGGTGATCTCTTACCTGATATATTTTGGTCTGTTAGGGGAGGGGAGGGGGGGGTGGGACGGGGATAGGCGGGGCGGGGGGTAGCCGAACCACGGAAGGGAGTATTAGGTATCAATACAAAAACGCCAGGCACAGCGAGGAGTGTGGTTTATAGTAGTAGTAGTAGTAGTAGTAGTAGTAGTAGTAGTAGTAGTAGTAGTAGTAGTAGTAGTAGTAGCAATAGTAGCAGCGTCAGTAGCAAAAGTAGCAGTAGTAGTAGGTTTTGATCGATTCGACTTTATTTCCACTATATACACACAAGCGCAGGCAGTTAGACAAGCAAGCAGGCAGGCAGGCAGGAAAAGACAGGCAAGGCAGGCAGGCAGGACTGTACCTGTAGTCGTTGCTTCTCTGCGCGCCTATACCATGCCGGCTGCAGATTGAAATATACACTTCCGTCAGATGAGTGCTAGACAACGTGCGGTATGAACGTTCAAAGAAGAACCTGTCTCAATTGATCGAAAAAGTGCCCAATAATATATATATATATATGTATATATTTTTACCTGTGGTATATATACCAGGTATATAATATGCCCTGGTGATTGTTCGGTCAGAGCGACGAGGGGAAAGCGACGCTCTGTGTGTGACTCACGACGAGTACACGGGACAGTAGTACGCACGTCGTGCATGTATGTGCCTTTGATAAGCATTATGTCCTACAGTAGTTCTACTGGTGGTACCTCACATGCGACAGAGATCTCTCACCAATCAGACAATCAATGCTGCTGCTTTGAAAGTATTGTTGCGCTTGTATGCATGCATGCATGCATGCATGTATGTGTATGTATGATATGTATGCGCGGTCCGAGACTAAGCCTTTACGTCAGATATATACGAGTACTCGTACTACTTCGGTGTACAAGTAACTGTTAATATAATATAATGGTAATATATTCACTAACCAGGGGGGGGGACGCTTGAAGAAACTTGGGGGATGACGAAATCGTGCTCAAGTCGCTCAACTCTCTCTCTATATATATACCGGTATATATTAGCCGACCTGCACCGAAACACTCATCATCACCAAAGAAGGCCGTAGCGGGCGGGACAAAAGCCTTGTAGCTTGTAGAGGCCGGGACAGGGCAATACGCATACAGAATTTACGCAGACAGACAAAAACAGCCGTCCCCACTAAAGCCTGAGAGGCCGGTGGACAAGACAAACAAGCTTCATCGACGCAGACTAAAAACAACGTCGCCGCTAAAGCCTGAGAGACCGGACTAAGGCTTTACGCCTAAATGACGCAGACAAAGACAACAAAAAACAGCGTCGCCACTAAAGCCTGAGAGGCCGGGACAAGACAATACGCTTAAATGGCGCAGACAGACAAAAACAAAACAGCGTCACCGCTTAAGCCTGAGAGGCCGGCGGACAAGACAAAAACAAGCTTCATCGACGCAGACTAAAAACAACGTCGCCGCTAAAGCCTGAGAGGCCGGACTAAGGCTATACGCCTAAATGACGCAGACAAAGACAACAAAAAACAGCGTCGCAGAGGCCGGGACAAGACAATACGCTTAAATGGCGCAGACAGACAAAAACAAAACAGCGTCACCGCTTAAGCCTGAGAGGCCGGTGGACAAGACAAAAACAAGCTTCATCGACGCAGACTAAAAACAACGTCGCCGCTAAAGCCTGAGAGGCCGGACTAAGGCTATACGCCTAAATGACGCAGACAAAGACAACAAAAAACAGCGTCGCCACTAAAGCCTGAGAGGCCGGGACAAGACAATACGCTTAAATGGCGCAGACAGACAAAAACAAAACAGCGTCACCGCTTAAGCCTGAGAGGCCGGTGGACAAGACAAAAACAAGCTTCATCGACGCAGACTAAAAACAACGTCGCCGCTAAAGCCTGAGAGGCCGGACTAAGGCTATACGCCTAAATGACGCAGACAAAGACAACAAAAAACAGCGTCGCCACTAAAGCCTGAGAGGCCGGGACAAGACAATACGCTTAAATGGCGCAGACAACAAAAACAAAACAGCGTCACCGCTAAAGCCTGAGAGGCCGGGGCAAGACAATACGCTTAGATGACGCAGACGACAACAAAAAAACGGCGCCACTAAAGCCTGAGAGGTCGGCGGACGAGACAATAAGCTTAATCGACGCAGACAAGAGCAACGCCGCTACTAAAGCCTGAGAGGCCGGACTAAGACAATACGCTTAAATTACGCAGACAACACAACAAAACAGCGTCACCACTAAAGCCTGAGAGGCCGGTAGACAAGACAAATAAGCTTCATCGACAGACAAAAGCAACGCCGCTACTAAAGCCTGAGAGGCCGGGGCAAGACAATACGCTTAAATGATGCAGACATCAAAAGAAAAACAGCGTCGCCATTAAAGCCTGAGAGGCCGGTGGACAGGACTATTAAACTTCCTCCACAGACAAAAGCAACGTCGCTAACCTGAGAGACCGGACTAAGGCAATACGCTTAAATGACGCAGACGACAAATAAAAACAGCGTCGCCACTAAAGCCTGAGAGGCCGGGGCAAGACAATACGCTTAAATGATGCAGACAACAAAATATAAACAGCGACACCACTAAAGCCTGAGAGGCCGGTAGACATAAACTCCATCGACGCAGCAAAAAAGAACGTCACCACTAAAGCCTGACAGGTCGGTGGACAAGAGACTCAAATGACGCAGACGAAAAAACTGCACGTCACAACTAAAGCCTGAGAAGACCTGAGAAGATGATAATCTTCATCGACGCGGGCAAAAACAACGTCACCACTAAAGCCTGAGAGGCCGGTAGACAAAGACCCTACGCTTCAATGACGCATACGCATACAAAACGTAGCGCCACTACTAAAGCCTGAGAGAAAGTCGGGGCAAGACAATATAAGCTTCCTCGACGCAGACAAATAACAACGTCACCACGAAAACCCTGGGAGGCGGTTGCAAGGCTATATGCTTAAATAGTGCAGGCAAAAAAAAATCAACGTCACCACTATTATTAGCTATTATAGTCTCACCACTATACTACGGTGGGCCATAGTAAGACCAACTATTGTTAGCAAAAATAGGTAAATATGTAGGTTTTTGTGTTTACGGTAGGTTCTATTAAATAGGACCAAATATTGTTAGTAAAAATAGGTAAATATGTAGGATTTAGTGTGTACGTTAGGTTCTATTTAATATGGTTCTCCGTAATAGCTAGTATAGTAGTCACACCAAAACAAAAGCCTGAGGAGGGGCCGGGGACGAAGACAATAATCTTCCTCGACGCAGATAAAAAAACAGCGTCAAGTTCGGGACACGACCCAAGCAAGTTTCAATGACACAAACAGAAGCAGTGTCACAACTGCATACAGCCTGACATGACAGGCCGGTGCGAGACGAAATAAGCTTCGCTTGAATCATGCAAGAACAACATCACAAGACCAAAGAAATGCTTGAAAAAGGGCGGGGACGAGACAAATTCCACTGACAACGCAGACACGAGCAGCGTCACAATTACATGCAGCCTGACAGGCCGGTGCAAGAAGAAAAATAAGGTGCACTGAGTCATGCGAGAACAAGAGCACAACATCAAAGGGATACTTAGAAAGGTCGACGATGAGACAAGCTCCAATGACACAAACAGAAGCAGCGTCACATATGCATACAGCCTGGCATGACAGGCCGGTGCAAGACAAAACAAGCTTCACTGAGTCATGCAAGAACATCACAAAGACCGAAAAAATACTTAAAAAAAGGACGGGGACGAGACAAATTTCACTGACGAAGAAGAAAAAAGCGGCATCACCACCACGACGGAAACCCTCAAAAGGTCGGTACAACACAAGACAATACGCAGACAATAACAACAAACAAACAAACAAAACTGCGTCACCACGAAAGCCTGAGAGGCCGGTGGACAAGACCATAAGCTTTCATCGACGCAGACAATAAAACAACGTCACCACTAAAGCCTGACTCAGGCCGGACGGAACAAGACAGCAGTACGCTTAAATGGCGCAAACCAAAAAACACAAGTGTCGCCACCAAGTAAATACTTAAAATATCGGCAAATACTTGAAAGGTCGTGATAAGACAAACTTCACCGACGCAGCGGGCAGCGTGACACCACCACAACAACAACAACCACAACGAAAACAAAACTGAGAGGCCGGGGCAATACAAGTTTTGTTTTGCACTGACGTAAAAACTGAGAGGCCGGGGCAATACAAGTTTTTTTTTGCACTGACGTAGCCATAGAAAATACAAACAAAAAATAATGCAACGTCACGCACCCAAAGAAAATGCCGAGATAAATCATCTATCGCGCAGCTCTCACTGTAAAGACCAGACCCAGGCACAGGAGGGGAGAGCGTCCGTGCGTGACCCGCGAGCGATTGGAAGCGAGGAGCACGCACGCGGTGTGCATACGATAACTACTTCCCTTCAAGATAGTTGAGTTCGAACAAGAGTGCGATCGTTTTGCAGCGCTCGTTTCGTCGACAACGATAAGGAAGGGTGCACAGATGCTTCGAGTATACTCGATACTCCGAGTATACTCGGGAGTATCGAGTGTTTTTCGTACTCCGAGTACTGAGAGTATTCGAGTACTGGCGGCCTTAATACTCGGAGTACTGGGAGTATGAGCAGTACTTATCGTCGAGTAGAAGCAGTACCCGGAGTACTTTGAGTATCGAGAGTATTGAACACCGAAATACTGCGAGTACGCAAAGTACCTGAAGTACATTTTCTCTAAAGTACTATAATTGTACTTCCAGGTAATGGGGGCATCTGTCAACTTCGAGATGCTATACACGCCAGTCACATGCTCCCAGAACCTGGGAGGAATGACGGCCGAGTCTTTAAAATGATGCAAAGATGCTCCTGATATACTTCACACTCCGAGTATACTCCCGAGTATCGAGTATATTTCGTACTCGAGTACTGAGAGCATTAGAGCACTGGCGGCCCGAATACTCCGAGTACTTGGAGTATGAGCAGTGCTGAAGCCCCGAATACTGCGAGTACAAGGGGTACCCGCAGTATCGGACCCCGAAATATTCCGATTATGGCAGTATCTGCAGTACAGAATCTCGAAATACTCCGAGTACGAGCAGTATTCCGAAGTACATACGTAGAGCCCAAATACTGCGAGTACACGAAGTACCTGGAGTATACTATCTCCAATACTCCTTACTTTACTCCAAGGTATTCGGAGCATCTGGGAAAAGGTGGACGTGAAAGGGTGCTAAAATAAAAATCGAAAACAGGCGAAAATTTCGGCAATAAGCCTCCCTCCCGACCAGCTATTTCCAGAAAAAAGCGCCAATACACCGCCTAGCCTGCCTTTTACCAGTTCTGAAAAACCGAGTGCTGGAAAAAAAACGATCGCGCCTCTCGGCGAAGCAAACGCTCGTTACGGTATGCGGAAGCTGTTGAGATATCGCTACTCCCCCCACTCCCGTCCTGCCCCGCTTCGTCTCGAAAGGGATGCGTGGTCAATGTTGAAACGACTAAGGCAAGTAACACATTAGAACGCCCCCCCCCCACTACCCCCTTGCTGTACTACCAAAGCCGATATATATGCGCGTGAAATGAGTAATAACGTCGCCAGCTACAAAAGCAGCAGCCCTGTCTGATCGCGTGTTCTACCAGTCTGCCAGCACTGTGCCGTTCCGTGCTGTGCCCACTTGGTATTCCAACTCACGCGATCAACCAAACAGTGCCTCGTTGCTGTTCTTTTAGCCACGAATATGAACCAAACGCCTAATTCTCTCTAGAACAACAAACAGCAGATTATTCTCGGAACGGTTCCCGGTCTCTTAATAATATTCTCCGTATCACGCAAGATGTCACCCACATATTCCCTATGATACATACTCTCAGGCGATTTTTTGCAGCTAATTTTATCGAAAACGGTGAGAGAGCGCGAACGCCAAGCGATGCATCTCCACTGATCGAGGGTAAATAAGCTATTTATGTACATTATATGTATATACATACGTCGGTCAACCCCGGTGAGCGTACTTAGTGGTATAAACCACAACCTCGAATGCTATACCAAGAAGAGTTGGTGCTGTGGATCGAATCCCACCGTGGTGAGAATTTTGAGTTTATTTGCAAAACAAAAAGAAGAAAACAAAACAAAACGGAATCAACTATTAACTGCAGAGAGCGCCTAATAGTAGAATAGCGTGGGTATAGGCGCAATTCGATGCAAGTCGACGAGGGAAGAAAGGGCCGAAGTCATCTGAGTTATATGTATAATACGACTATTAATAAGTCAAATATATATATAGTCTTACTAAATATTGTCTTTTATAGTCTTACTAAAGATTGTCTTTTAACGGAAATACGTTCATCTCAGCCGTTCTGCTCTGTCATTCCACGCTGAGGGTGCCTGCCGTGCTGCGCCACGTATCACCGTTTCATACCATACGTATCTATACTCTAATGCAGTCAGTTCACAACAGCATTCCTTCGTTCCGTGGTTCAGTCCCTTCACCTACGTATCATTGTTGACACTATTAATTGTTTAATACGCGTATGACAGATCCCATGTTGTGTGCCTTTGGTGGTCAGCTTCAAATGCTACTATTCATATTAATATACGTCGAAGTACATATAACATTGCACAGGTTGTCCGAGTACCTTGGAGTAAAGTCCCGAGTATTGGAGATACATTACTTCAGGTACTTCGTGTACTCGGAGTACTTCGGGGTTCGATACTAAGGATACTGCTCGTACTCGGAGTATTTCGGGTATGAACACTCTCGATAGTGCTTTACTCGGAGTATTTCGGGGTCCGATACTGCGGGTACTCTTTGTACTCCGAGTATTTGGGGCTTCAGTACTGCTCATACTCCAAGTACTCCGAGTATTCAGGCCGCTAATACTCTTATACTCTTAAGAACTCGGAGTACGAAATGTACTCGATACTCGGAGTATACTCGGAGTGTGAGATACGATTGGAGCATCTTTGCATCATTTAAAAACTCGGCCGTCATTCCTTCCAGGTCCTGGGAACATGTGACTGGCGTTTATAGCATTTAAAAATTCACAGATGCTCCCATTACCTCGGAGTATATTTAGAGTATTTTTGAGAAAAAAATACTTCAGGTACTTTGTATACTCGCAGTATTTCGGTGTCCAATACTCTCGATACTCGGAGTACTCCGAGTACTTTAGATGTTTTTACTCCGAGTACTGCTTGTACTCGAGTATAAGTACTGCTCATACTCCCAGCACTCGGAGTATTTGGGCCTTCAGTACTGCTCAAAATCCAAGTACTACGAGTATTTAGGTCACCAGTACTCTAATACTCTCAGTACTCGGAGTACGAAAAATACTCGATACTCCGAGTATACTCGGCGTATCGAGTATACTCGGACAATGTGTGTAACATTGCTACTATTTAATACTGTACTAATATATAGCATGTTTGGTACCCGAGTTCAAATCCCACGGAAAGACATCCACCTTCGCCGTTATATACATACTTCGAAGTATATTATACGATGAAGATCGACGAGCGTTGGGGAAGCTGAACCCTCTGCGCGATAAAAAGCAAGGCAAGAACCGTAGTGGCGGAGGAGGGAGAGGAGCCTACTTTGTGACCCCGGATCTGAGTTACGACTACTGTAGGGAGGGAGAGACGGAAGTGCGAAGATAATAAATGGGATGGATTTTTTTTTCGTAATCATTGAAAATTAAATCATACTCACACATATATTATACGTATTATATATATACGTACATCTCCGGAAAGAACTCGACGAGGTATTTCCGAAGCCTCTACGATCGTGTTCGTTGTTGTTGTTGTTGTTGTTGTTGTTGTCTTCACATTAAAAACCTCCGGTCTTTCTCCCTCGACATCCAGACACCCATCTGTCCGTACTAATCCAAAACTTGACACGGTCGATTCCCGTGGTCACAGGCTAACTTACCCAAAAAAAGGTATACTGAAATAAAAGGTGGAACCCGAAGGGTCCGCAAAGCGATCAAAGCCAGTCAAAAACAGATAGTCTGGAGCCCTCCGCTCCCGTCTACACGCTATGTGAAGGTAAAAATAAATTTGGAAAGGTCAACATCACCAATCGGGGGTATACGCCCCTGATTCTATCTTGGTGCCCCTATAATGCCGGGGTGTTCCGTGCCGGGTTCACGCCGGTCAGGCAAACAAAATCGAGTCCTCCACCCCGATTATAAAACGCAGACATGGTACGGGGGAAGGGAACTATGGTCCCGTGCGACTGGTGTACCCCCGGCCTGCGAGCAGTGTAACTGCAAAAGGTCAAAAACAACGAAAGGAAAAAGACAAAGGCAAAGACAAAGGCAAAGAGACAAGTCAAAAGTACAGGCAAACACTCAAACAAACAAGACCACAGAGACAGCACAGACACGTCATCCCGAGGGGGTGGTGCAATGGTGCGGCGGTGGGGGGAGGGAAAAAAAAACAAACAAACAAACAAACACACAAACAGTCCAGG
This sequence comes from Saccharina japonica, assembly GCA_008828725.1. Taxonomy (NCBI): domain Eukaryota; class Phaeophyceae; order Laminariales; family Laminariaceae; genus Saccharina; species Saccharina japonica. The sequence goes on along the minus strand of MEHQ01001829.1, from coordinate 2,081 downwards.
AGAGTCAATCCGGCACATATCGCGCCACTCGGTCCGCCATTTCTCGCTTGTTTTCTTCCCTCGCCGATTCGCCCTTCTTCCGCACCCCTCCCGTCCCGTTGGTTCTTGGCGTCTCTTTATTATTGCTGCGCTCTTTGTCTCGCTTGGTCGCTCGTTTTCGGCTAGCCTCCTCTTCGTCCTTGTGCCAGGAGGTCATAAACCTCTCAGCTCCCTGTAGCACTCCCTTGTACCACTGCCTTCCTCCCTTCACTTTCGCTGCTTCCGCCCAAACTGAATTCGGGACTCCGAAGACACGTCTCTGGTCGTCCGTAGGGCCGTGCGTAGCTCCGAACGCTTTGAAGTCGTCCTTCAGGCACGTCTGCCAGTTCTGCTCCGGGCACCCCGCGCCCGGGTCCTTCCCCCCCACCAGCTCCCCGAACATCAGTCGTTTCGGGAGTCGCCCGTCTGGCTGCCTTGCCACGGCCCCCGCGAACAGCAGGCGCCGCTGCCGGACAGTGGCTTCCACGCTCTGGCACCCGACCCTCTTCAGGGCCTGGGCGTAGGACAGCTGCCGGTAGGTGCCTTGCTTGCGCTGGTACCCAATAACTCGCAGCAGCAGCCGGTGGTGTATCGTCCGCAGCAGTCGGTAGTGGTCGCGACGTGGGGCCCATGTCATGCAACCGTACAGCAGTGCCTCCATCGCCTCCGCTTGAAGCAGGCGGGCCTTGAGTCGAAACGGTGCTCCCGGCCTATCGAAGAGCTCCGGGCCATACCTCCTGACGCACGCCGACGCTGCTCTGCTCCTGAAGTTGATCTCCCGGGTGAGGTCACCATGTTCGTTGACGAGGCCGCCCAGGTACCGGAACTCGAGGGTTTGGGTGTATTTCTGCCCCGCTGCTTCGATGATCAGCGGCGGCGGGGGCGGTGTTGGCTGCTTCTCCTTTACGCGCATCAGGAGAGTCTCCGTCTTCTTCTCCGACACCGTCAGCCCGAACTCCCCAAACATCTGCACGATAATGGTCATGATCTTCGCCAGTCCGTCGGCGGACCTCGATACAACGCCGGCGTCATCGGCATACAGCATCCCCCACACCGCCCTCCGTACGCGGTCGAGTGGTGTCTCCGTCCCCGCTCCCGTCTCCTCCTTCAGGAACACTAGGTTCTGCATGTTCGTATGTACGTATGATATACTTCGAAAGTATGTACGTATACGATTAGTATTCTGGTTGCGTGTGCTTTCCGCTTTCCGTGCTATGTTCCTATTGTTATGACCACGGTACCAGGTATACATTAATAAAAAAAAAAAAAAACGTATGATAGATAAGAAACGTACAATACAACAACAGCAGTGGACACCTCCTCATAAAAGAAACAGGCAAACTGACTGTTCCAAGGTTATGTTCTGTAGGGTACCTACAGAACCATACCCGGGGTATTTACCCCGGGTATTACCCTACAGAGAACTTCTGTGAGTTCTGTAAGGGTTTGATACCCTTACCCGGAACTTCTGTAAGTTCTGTACGACCTTCATACCCGTACCCGGAACTTCTGTAAGTTCTGTACGCCCCGTTTCACAATACCCGGGGTACCGGTACAACGTTTTTGTACCTGCCCGGAACTTCTGTGAGTTCTGTACGCCCGTGCCACAATACCCGGAACTTCTGTGAGTTCTGTAAGGGTTTCATACCCTAACCCGGAACTTCTGTAAGTTCTGTAAGACATTCATACCCGTACCCGGAACTTCTGTAAGTTCTGTAAGACCTTTGGCACAATACCCCGGGTAAGGGTATACCCTCGGCACAATACCCTGGGTGCCGGTACAATGTCAGGAGACGGTCAGTCGAGGGAAAATGGGCATCGGTCAAGGGTGTGGATTCGAGTGTTCCACACTAAAACCTAGTATTTTGGCGTCAGACAAGGATAAAAATGAAAAATTGCCGTCAGTCACGGGGTGAAAGTACCGTCTCCTGACATCTTTTGAGGAGTGATGTTATGCATTCTGACGTCATGTCTCATCAGTGACACACACCAAAAACGAAGTTACGAAATYAAATTACATTGTACAACCCACTTCGCTCACAACCACATATGAACCGAGCACA
>MEHQ01001945.1:66616-134610 GCA_008828725.1 Saccharina japonica | reverse complement strand
GGGGGTTTTTTTGGGGGGGGGGGGTGGGGGGGTGGGGGGGGGGGGGGGGGGGGGCGGGTGTGGCATACGGGGTGTGGTCGGTCTCTTGTTCCGGCGTTGTGTCACGTCTGAGGTGCACTAATATTAACGGCAATATTAAGAAACAGGAAAAGCTGGTTCACGCGGGATTGGTTTTTTATAATATGTTTTCTTATTTAAGAAAAGGGTGCGCTCTACACTAACTTCAGTAGAGCGAGCGAACTCCCGAATTTCTTATTTTTTCCCCCTTTTTTGACTCTCAGCCTTGTTTTATTAGTACTCGTGTCCTTAGTATTATACTTAGTATCATACTTACTGTAGTACTTATATAGGTGTCCTGTTCTGTCCTTGAGAACTGGTCCCACTTGAAAGTCGATCAATTGTAATGGGCACAATGTCGTCCGCTGAGCTACGAGCTCTCGCCGGTGCCACGTACACCAACCGACTATGACCGGGGCAGCAGGTCTCGAGGCTACAACGCTCTGACCATCTCATCTGCTGACCTCCCGACTCCTCGCATCCCCGTTTTTTCGAATTCCGAAACGCCTCCACAAACTACACATCCCTTCGGGAGGTTACATTTCTGTCCTTGAGAACTGGTCCCACTTATTTGGGAACAAACTACTTGGAATTAGTGTGGGATATTTTTTTTCAGTTCTGAATGGGTTATAAGTGGCAGTGATAAGTGGTGGTTGGCAGTAGCAGCCGCGCTGGCGGCGAGAAGGAAGGAGAGAAGGCGGCGGCACTGAGGACGTGATAGGTACGTACCATTGTCGCCGCCGGGCTCTACCTATCTTCTTGGTATTTTTTCCTTTGAAAATACTACGAGTACCTCTACTACTGCTTTTGCTGCTGCGGGTGCAGCAGCTCTCGACCCAACCAACCGTCGCATGGATCTTTTTCTCGCGTACCTCGTAGAGCAGATCTAACCTTTCGCCGAGGTCATTATTAATAGATATTTATCTGTATATTTACTGTATCATTCGATTGTGGTCGTTCGTGTTCCAATACTTGCTTGCTGTTGTCGTCAGCTCGTTACGTATGTTGCCCCGTGCGCAAAAGTAAATGGCTGACGACACCCCAAGATCCTTCGAATACTAAAGGCGAGAGATCCCACACTCGCCACTATCGTGAGTTTGCTGTTTCCCCCTGGGATCGGCCGTGTCTGAGACCCTCGTTCTATGCCAACACCTGGCGTGTCGTCTACGCTACCAAGCGAAGAAGAGGAAAGTGCCACAGGCGTCAAGTGGAACCGTGGGTCCTCCCCTTATTGGTGTCGACGGCAGTACTGCTACCCTTCTTACTACATTCGAGCATGTGCCATTAAACATATACAAGACGATTGCTACTACACCAGTACGGCAAAGCGATTCTCGGTAGTAAACGGCGGTTACAAGTATCTGGTACTCTTCGTGCCGACAACTGCTTTGCTGCTACTGGTTGTTGTAGATCTAGAGATATATGGAGGCGTTGGTGTCTCGTTTTTCCGGCCAATCGATGTGTAGTTTGTAGACTTTGCTTCTGTTCCTAAAATATTGCTTTTTGGTTTCACCTCTCGGGGGTAATGATGCGTGTTTTGATGCTACAGCAGTGTTGTACCAGGTACCTGGTACACTCCTCTAGCTAATGTTTGGCATGATTGCTTATCATGTATGTATGGGGTGTATCGGCACGTACGTATCCTGCAAACATGTTACCTGTGGTATTGTTTACCTGGTACTGTACTACGGCGTTATGCTGTGCACTACAGTAAATACAGTAGTGATATGCTGTTTGGTTCTCAAGTTCGTTCTTGCACCACTCCCCTAGGCACTTCTCGGAGGGGAACTTTATACGGAGTATACGTATATTATGATGTACAGTACAGAACACCTAATAAGAAACAGGAAATCTGGTCCAGGCTGGATTTCTTATTTGAGACAGGGTGCTTTGTACACTAATTTCAAGATAACGACTCCCGAATTTCTTATTAGGGCTCTAAATCTCAGCCTGGCTTTCTTATTAGCCTGTTTCTTATTAGGTGTCCCGTTCTGTATGACTTTGGGCAACTTAAAACACTGAAGCGAGGCTCATAACCTGCTAAAGCTGCGAATTTGCAAACATCAAAATTAAAATTATATGTAGCCGCAAATGTCTTTCTCTGTACTTGTAGGTGCTTGTACGGTTCATGGTAAGTCCCGGATGACCTAGGTCAGCTCAAGGTCAGCATAAAGCTGTATCACTCAAGGGAGTCAGCCACCCTAGCTGGTGCGAAGTAAGATGTGTGTAAATATTACCGAGAAGAAAGAACCCATGCAGAACCCGGACAGAGCCCAGTCAGAGAGACCCCGCTGGAAAGACATCTGGAAACCAGAGTAAGAATGGCTGGTGTGGGCGATAATCTACAGCAGAAGAATCACCCGTTCCGTTTTACCCCCCTGCACAATCCATATACACCTGAAACCTCGGGGACGAATAATATCCAACAGATATCCCACATGTAGAGACCACACCCGTTATACCATCCGCGTGTTCCATACCCACCTATGATACCCGGGGATGTACCCAGGATGCGACGCGGGCTACGATAGAGGTAGCAAGGTATACCTTTTTTTGGCTGAAACGTTTTCGGAACGACGGGGCTCCTTAGCCCAAAATCCTCGGAATTTCAATCTTCTTGTGACGCAATATGTTTTGTTACATACTTGGACCATGGGATTGTTCATCGAGTACGAACACTTTTTCGTTTCGTCCAAAATCAGTTTTTGGTTGAGGTTACAGAGCTTCTCGAGCGATCACCTTCAGGGAAAAAAACGGTGCACATCTATCTGCCGTATGTAGCATGCGTCATGCCCCCCTGATGACCACAGGTTGCGGTTTTGATAGCGATAAGACTACAGTTCCGAGTTCGCGGTGGCATATTCATAGTGCCACGAAGAAATTGCAATACTAACCTCTCCAACCTTCAACCCTGCACCCGACCCATCTATCTACCCATGGTGCGGGACAAACACACTTGGAATCAGTCGTAGTAGTACATTTTGATACAACGTAAGAAGCGTCGCTAGAACTTGGAAATCGTGGTGAGATCACGGTACAGGGGGGGGGGTACTCATGTCGTGCATGGTCGTTTAGTCGTATTATCATAAGACCCTCGCATCCCGACAATGCCTGGACGGAGCGCGTTGGGTTTTCACCAACCAGGCAGACATTGCTTGCACCAAGCGCGAAGAAGCGCCGCGAGGTGTTGGGCGAGTCGCATGAAGGGTGAGCTACATCCTACTAAGAGCCGCTTGCATTATGGCGGACTTGCATGTGGACGACAGCCTCCAATGAAATGATATCACGGTATAGACGTGGGGTGTCTATTGGCCAATGACATGTGCCGATATAGATGGTGCTTCCTGAGGCGGGTTTCTTTATATCGGCAAGTGGCGAGCAACACCCCCGGTATACCGTTTTATGGCTAATTGTCTATAGGCCGTCAGAGTACCAGCCCCAGTCCTCGCGACTCCGTCAATGACTTACGAATCCAAGTCATTTGGGAGAACCAGGGCAACTTGCCCACAAAAGCAGGAAGCTAAAACTCGTACTTGTAATGATGCCAAATTTGGTGGCGCCAAAAAAACTGAAGCTAAAACTCGTATAGTGGTGGAAGATTGAACGAAGGAAATCTGGGGTTTGTGGAGAGGTTTTGAATCGTTGGCAAGATTGAAAGAGGGGATGGGGAAAGGTTTATCAAGTCGGTATCTTGGTGCGGTTGGTTGAACAGGAGAGACAGAGGTTGAGAAGGGTTGAGACAGTAAGGAAGAAAATAAGCCGGTGCGGAGGGTTTTCGAATCTTATCGAACGACAATTTCTGCCAATTGGCTCGGTACTCGGGACATCCAGAATCGATGGATATTTGTTAGCGGCTGGTCCCCCACACAGAGGCCGAGCGCAGCATTTTTAGAGCGATTCGTGGTGCGTGTCTCCCTTCGTACCACGCAGTAGCAGCAGCAGCAGTAAGGTGTGTGTGCTCTTCGCATTAAACGTTATGTCCACACCCATGGACATCCAACGACACCCAGTGTCAGTGCTGACTCTTCTTCAGCCTACCGAGACAAAATACCAGCTCTGAGGCACGAACCACACGAGACATAGAAAATACACCGCATGCCAAAACGTACCGAGTACGTGTATACACCATGATGGCAGGGGCCACTCGCCACCAGTAACCGTACCATATGCCCCGAGGACCCAACAGATCAATACGGGACTGCTTTTCGTTATCGCCTCCAAACTAATCACTTCAATGGGGGGGGGGGAGGTAAATGGTTCCATTGTCTGTGTCCACCGTACACACTACCAAAACACGCACCCGCGCAAAACAAAGAGCAGGCACGGGGGGGGCGGCGGCTAAGTTTGGCCAGTCTTGAGGCTCCGTCTCCCGGCAAATCGACACTTTCAGGCAATCGGCCCGAGGTGTTTCCCTCGAAACCGAACACGACAAATCTCCCCGTGATCGACCTTAGGGCCCCCCCCCGCAAGCAATCCGATACTTTCCCCAGGGAACCGACCCCACAAGCTTTTCCCCGGAATCGAGCAGAGCGTTTCCGAGAAATCGACCCCAGGGGGTCACCTAGGAATCGACCAGAGGGATCTCCCAACAACCGACTCTACTATTTCCCCGAAATTGACCCCACGGGCCTCCCCGGAATCGACTAGAGGGCGTTCCCCGAGATCGACCAAAGGGGTTTCCCCGGAATCGACCCGAGGCATCTCCCCGAAAACAACCCCGGAGGACTCCCCGGAATCGACCGGAGGGGTCTCCCCGGCCGGAATTGACCCAAGGAAACTCCCCGGAATTTGACCCCAGGGGCCTCTCCGAGAACGATCTCAGGGGCTTCCCCGGGATAGACCACAGGGGGGTCCCCGGAATCGACTCGAGGGGTCTCCCCGGTCGGAACAGACCCAAGGGGTCTACCCGGAAACGGCTACAGGGGGTTTCCCCGAAATCGACCCCAGGGGCCTCCCCGAAATCGAGTCTAGGGGCGTTTCTAGAATCGACCAGAGGGGTTTCCTCGGAATCGAACTCAGGGGTTCCCCCGGAATCAACCCCAGCGGGGTTCCCCCGGAATCGAACTCAGGGGTCTCCCCGGAATCAACCCCAGCGGGCTCACCGGAATCGACCAGAGGGGTCTTCCGGGCCGGATTTGATCCAAGGGGTCTCTTCGGAATCGATCCCCGGGTTCTCCCCGATATCGACCCGAGGTATCTCCCCGAACTTAACTCGAGAAAAAGTTTCCGCGGGCCCGGCTTTTCTCGCGTCGGCGTTAGTAGGCTCCGTCGGCCACCCATCGGGCCTTGGCGAACGTGAAGCACAGGGACAAGAACAGCACGTTGCCCAGCATCCGGCTGACGAACTCTTCCCTGGGGATGTATCCCGAGCCGCGCAGCAGGCACAAGAGGTTATACACCAGCAGCACCCCCTGCAGCAGCAGCAGCAGCAACAACAACAGTAGAAGCAGTAGCAATGGCAGTAGCAGTAGCAAGTAGCAGTAGCAAGTAGCGGTAGCCGTAGCCGTAGCCGTAGCCGTAGCCGTAGCCGTAGCCGTAGCCGTAGCCGTAGCCGTAGCAGTAGCAGTCGCAGCAGTGTTGGCGGCGTGCAAAATAGAGGCGAGAAAGGGCGGGGGGGGGTTAGCGAGGGGAGGGAGGAGGAGGGGCGCGGGGGGAGAGAAGGCGGCGTGGGAGAAGGAGAGGAAGGGACTAAGAAGGGGGTGGTGTTCCCTTTTCGAAATGCCGTGCGGTACGTATATCCCGCGTGATCAACTGTAGTGCCGTGCCGCTTGTTGCAACACTACTATTTGTTTTTCGAACGTTTCGTGCAAACGTCGAGCCGAATTTTTTTACCAGGTACCTGATAGTCCTTTTACTAGCGCACTGCACATAAAACCTACCAGGTACATATGGCTCGAATTCCAAGTGTTTTGTCCCCGTAGCTGGAGAGCAGTCTCAAAGGGGGTTAGGGCCCGAATTAACGAACATAAAATAAATTCAATTTGGAAAAAATAAAATTCAAATTCGCTTTTCATTGGTCAACACACGCACCAACACCAAATATTATGCCCCAAGATCCTAATCTTTGGTGCTGGTGCGTGTGTTGACCAATGAAAAGCGGATTTGATTTTTTTTTTTTCAAATTTAATTTTTTTCTTCTTCGTTAAAACGGGCCCTTAGCTCCCAGTTTCTTGGCCCTCGTAAAATGGCACACCTACGATAGATATCGTATTACAGTAGCACTTTTTGGCTGAAACGTTTATGGGTGATCGGGTTTCTTAAACCAAAAAAATCGTCGGGAGTTTTTCATTCTTGTGTTGCAACATTACCATTTCCATCGTACGTTTAGGCCATACATAGGCTTGTTCATTGGGTAAAAACGTTTAATTTCCTCGAAAAGCAGTGTTTTGAGACTACTGCAGGTATATAGACCATCTCAAGTAAAGGAGCTAAAGAAAACTCTTGTAACATGGTGCACCTCTCTATCGTATGATAGCATGCATCCGATAGCACTACTCGTACCCTGCACAGCAACATAAAATTTGAAGAAAAAAAATCCGAGCAAAGTTTCCCCAAAACGGGCATGCAATCCGAAAGGGGTTATAATAGCCCTTTTTACTATCAGTGGGGGTCCCCCAATAAGGCGGTATTCCGATATAAGGCGGTATCTCGATATAAGGCGGTATCCCGATATAAGGCGGTATCCCGATATAAGGCGGTATCCCGATATAAGGCGGTCAAAATCGCTTAACGCGACTGGGGAACTGCACTCACAACCTGGAATGAATAAGGCGGCTTCCCTCTACAAGGCGGTCATATTGCTGTCTCTGGCACACACAGCACCGCCTTTCTGGGGGAACGAACCCCTACTACTGTGCCGCAAAACTCAACCCACACCGGTTTCTCAAGTATTTCGTGTAAAACAAACTTGTGTGTGTGAAGTCGTAAAACGGGCTTAAACAAGGCTGTATCCCGTGCTGGTGTACTTCGAGGACGTGCGAGTATATAGCCCCAGTATCCCAACTCGGTGCGCACCTCAGCCCTACCGTACCGCAAAACTCAACCCACACCGGTTTCTCAAGTATTTCGTGTCCAAAAAACGTGTGCGGGTGTGTGAAGTCGTAAAACGGGCTTAAAAAAGGCTGTATCCCGTACTGGTGTACTTCCGAGTACGTATATACGCATATAAAACCCGTAAGTACGCGCGATCGAAGTATTTACACTCAGCTGGCAAAGACGAGTTTCGACGAAATCCTCCATCTCACAGCTGTTGTTTAAAAAAAAATTAAATATAGAGCCCCGGTATCCCAACTTGGCGCGCACCTCAGCCGCGGCGTCGATGGTGAGCATGGTCTTCATCCTGGCCTTCTGTTTGGTGGTCGCCGACTGGACCAGCGACAGACACATGCACACCAGGTTTCCTAGGAAGAGCGCCACCGCGGGAGCCATCATCAGTCCCCTGCAGGCGCATCGCAAAGGCACGAGGGGTTTACTTCAGACGCTTGCTACGACAGAGGTTGTGGCACTTTTTGGCTTGAAATATTTCCCCACTCAACCCATTCAGAACTGAAAAAACGTATCCCACACTAATTCCAAGCATTTTGTAACCTATTTTCTGAATAGATAGGGCTCCTTACCCCATTCAACAAACTGAAAAAAAAACTTATCCCACACTAATTCCACGTAGTTTGTCCCCAAGAACGGGGGACCGGTTCTTAAGGGGTTATTAACCCAAACTTGGCGGTCAATCGTTCCTGTGTTGCATTTTTTTTTTGTATTTATGATCTACAATAGTAGTTAGGTCATGGGACTGTCGATCGGGTACCAATATATTAATTATAAAAAAAAACATTTTTTTTTGGTGAGGTACAGTATAGCGCTCTTCAAGTGACCCATACCACCCTCAGAAAATGGCCTGGATGCAGGTGTGCACCTCTACCGAAGCATTGTTCATCGGGTCGTAGCGCTTTTATTCCCACCCGAAATCAGTTTTTGACTTGTTATTTGTATAGAGCTCCTCAAGTGACCATACCACGCTCAGAAAATGGCCTGAATGCAGGTGCCCCTCTACCGTAGAGCATTGTTCATCGGGTATCATAGCGCCTTTATTCCCACCCGAAATCAGTTTTTGACTTGTTATTAGTATAGAACTCTTCAAGTGACCATACCACCCTCAGAAAATGGCCTGGATGCAGGTGCACCTCTACCGTAGCCTGTGTCTTCAGCACGGTTCGATGAAAAGATCGACGGGCAGTGGGAATGCTGCATGCACCCTCTGCGTGATAAAAATGAGGTACGTCGTAGCAATTTTTGGCTGATTTTTTTTTCCCTTCTGAATCATCAAAGCGTCGGTCTTTCATTCACACCAAGAACAGCACCAACACCACGTCAGTCTTTCATTCGAACCAACAACACCAACACCACCATCACCACCACCACCACCACCACCACCACCACCACCACGGTATTTCATTCGAACCAACAACACCATCACCATCACCATCATCACCACCGCCACCACCACCACCACCACCACCACCACCACCACCACTAACACCACCAACAACATATTACGCGCACCTAAACACCCCGTCCAGCTGGTCGGCGTGCTCGTAGCTGTTGAGCGACCTGCAGACGAGGATGACGAATATGAAAAAAACGCCTCCGCTGCCCGCCCGTCGGAACAGGCTGGACGAACGCTGCTGCGTCCCTATCGCCTGTCCAGGAATCTGCCCACGCACGCCACCACCGTCAAAAATAGTACCCGCACGGGAGGCGGGAGGGGGGGTGGAGGGCAGGGACGGGGGAGCCGGGGAGGGGGAGGGATACTGTTTTCACCAACCAGGCAAACATGGCTTGCACCAAGCGCGAAGCGCCGTGAGGTATTGGGCGAGTCGCATGGAGGGTTCGCTGCATTCTGCTAAGAACCGCCTGTGAGGCGGACTTGATATGGACTACAGCCTCAAATGAATTGATATAATTTCTAGTGTGGCCACTTTCGGAGGAGTGGTGTACTTCATATTCATGCATGGCCGTAGACGTATGACCATCGACACTCGCAGTCCTACAATGCCGGGACGGAGCGTGTCGGGGTTTTCACCGACCAGGCAGACATTGCTAGCACCAACCACGAAGAAGCGCCGTGAGGTGTTGGGCGAGTCGCATGACGGGTGCGCTGCATCCTGCTAATAACCGCTTGTGAGGAGGACTTGCATATAGATGACAGCTTCAATGAGTATCACGAGGGAGGGGGGGGGGCGTAAAAACATCAATTGCATGGTTAAGGGGGAGAGAAGGAGGGGGGAGGGGGGGTCATAATGTGTAAGACTCATCCCACGGTAGGGGTACCACTTTCTCGGCTCCATGTTTTCTGACCGGTTAAGCTCCTCACGCGAGTAGCCACCGGATACTATTAATATTCTACTGGCAGTTTGTTTTTGGACTACCGCATTGAAAGTTTTGGTCGGGTTGCGCGAACGAATGTTTCCGAAGTCAGTCATGTTTCGTTTGAGATATTGAGCTCCTCATGTGAAGAGCTCAGAAAACTCTGCTGCGCCCCTACCGTGGGATGAGTCATAATACACAACGAAATGATGGGACATAGTGGGGAAGGCAGGCGGAGGGGGGGGGGCGCGGCAGAGACTATGCAGTTGGTAACGTCATGCACAGGTCCCGTGATTTCGTTTGGCTTCTTGCTTATTCTTCCGCTCTCGGATTTTGGGAATTTGCCTTTCACATACCCTGGTTTAAAATATGTATACTCGTAGCATTATGATGTTTAGTATTTACACATACACATGCATGGTATGATATGTTAACTATTAGTAGTGAAGAATATATTACGTAGTATTGGCCAAGTCTACCCACGAGTACGTACGTAATTCATACTACAATCGCGTCAGCTGTGAGTTTGACCAAAGTGGTCGCAAGCCAACGCTGATACTGTAGGTACCATACCTGGTACATACGAACTTGCTGTTCGTATTGCTGCTATTCTCACAGAAGTAAGTCACCGCCACAGTCTAGTCCGCGTTCACAGGGCAGCAGGCTCCAACAACTCTAAAGGGGAAGAATACCCCAGAAAAAATAAAAATAAAATAATGTACGATGTATACAGTACAGGACACCTAATAAGAAACAGGAAATATGGTCCAGGCTGGGTTTCTTATTTCAGAGAGGGTGCTTTCTACACTAATTTCAAGACAAAGAATCCCGAATTTCTTATGAAATTCTAAATCTCAGCCTGGATTTCTTATTAGCCTGTTTTTTATCAGGTGTCCTGTGCTGTAATACAAGGTTCCCCTTCGGGATTGTGGTTGGTTTGCAATCGCGAGAGGTGTGGCAAGCTGAAAAGCGAAAAGCGAGAACACAGCGAGGCTCGTTCCTCGTGTATACCAATTACGTACGTACTCGTACGTAACTGCCCCACCGGGCAAGAGCGATGAACATGAAGGAAACAAAACTCCTGAAAGCTACGTAAAGAAGAAAAAAAAAAAAATGCCACCGGGGCAAGTAACACCGACCAGCCCAAAACGAGTTTGTAGTTGTTATAGGTCGTTACGTAATCATAACTGGAGAAAATCGTACACTCAGACCATATACTATGGGAAAATATTTTAGGGCTTCAGGAACTGAGTTTTTGGGCCAAAAATACGCATTTTACTCGGCGGGACAGTCAAAAACACCGGTAGACTCCTTACGATGCCCCCCACAGTTTTCTGAGAGGTTTCTGAGGTACTTTTCCGTTTCTCCAAGGTAGTAGTTTGACTGTCTATGTTGCCAGTTCCTGGGACATGATGACTTTTTACCAAAAATCAGCCAAAATCCACGATTTTTGCCTCAGTTCTGACGAACAAGGTCCTCCGCTGAAAACTGATTGTATGCTCCAAAAATCAAACTGGGACCCTGGAAAAAACGGAGAAAGTGCCCTAGAAAGCACTCGGAATTCTACCGGGTGTATCTTGAGGGGGGGGGTCGGTGTTTTTGACTGTCCAACGGAGTAAAACGGGTATATTTGGGCCTAGAAATCAGTCCCTGGAGCCCAAAAATAAAAATTCCCATAATAGTTGGTCGGTCTCAGGCAAGAAAAAAACGAAATTATAAATATACGAGTATACAAATTATCTACTTATTAATACTATACCAGGTATAAAATTAAAAAAACGAAAGCTGTGAGATCGAGGATTTCGTCGAAACTCATCTCTGCAAGCTGAGTGTGATATATACGTACTTCGATCGCGTGTATACCAGGTACCTACACGGTACCGGTATACCAGGTATGCTGTACGTACCTGATTGTGCTGGTGCCTGTACTGGGTCTGGTAAACCTGCTCCTGGAGAGGCGTGTTGGCGGGAGAGGCGGGGGGGGCGGGGCCGGCGCCGGCACCGACCGGGCCCCGCACCCCCTCGGCAGACCCCGCGCCCTCGGCCCCTTGCGCTGCTGTCCCGTACCCCGTTGCCGTCGCATCCCAAGGTTCTGCTGCCGCAACACGGACATCGCCGGACGTCGACGTCGGCAGTCGTTCGAAAACATTAGGAATCTATAGGTAGGGTTCGTGGAAAGACGGTCCAGAAAAAAAACGCGACAAAAAATCGAAACCCGTTTTTCCCCACGGCCTTAAGATGGCCCAGAAAAAAACGCGACAAAAAATCGAAACCCATTTTTTCCCTATGGCCTTATTTTGTGATCGCACACTCTGATTTCCCAGCACCTGCTTCTTTTGGCCGCTCCCTTGTCCCCTCCACCTTTTGGATCCAACGCTACGAGTGCTGAAAACTGGGTAGCAAGAACGTGTGAACGACTCAGAGCTAAGGCCTACCATAGCCGTAAGCTTATCGACCTACTGTCGTTGAAATCAACCCCCTGCCCCCCCCCATTCTCTCTCCCCTTTTCTGGTGCTAGCAATGTCTGCCTGGTCGGTGAAAACCCCGACACGCTCCGTCCCGGCATTGTACGTAGGGGTGCGAGGGTCTATGGTTATACGACTACGGCTTTGCATGGCATGAGTACACCCCCCTCCCCTTACCTCCCCCGTCCCACCCCCTTTCCCCTGGATCTCGCTCACCCCCTCTAGCCATTTGCTCCGCCTCCTGCCGCCGCCGTAGCTGCTGCTGGAGAAACAACGCCTGCTGCTCCTCCTGCCCCCCACCCCCCCTACCCCCGTCCGCTCCCGCCCCCGCCCGCTGCTCTAACGCCGCCGCCCTCCCCGACGATCGCCCCGCCGCCAAAAACGCCTGCTGTCGTTGGCCTGCGCGTCCGTCTCGGTGGCCGTCTCCCCCACCATCCCTACCAAACACGCCTCCTTCTCCTCTTCCTCCTCCTCCTCCTCCTCCTTCCCTGCCACCGTGGCTCTCCCCCTCCCTGCCCAAAGCTCCACCCCCCGGGCCTGTCTCTGCCCCCATCCCCGCCCTCCGCACAGCCGTCTCTTTGTCGGAAACCCGCGTGTACATCGCCGGCGACAGCGCTCCCGGTGGCGGCTGCTGTCTCTCTCCCCCCCCCCTGCCCCCCCCGTTCGAATTGCGGTGATGACTTTCGGCCGCCGCCGCCGCCGCCGCCGTCGCCGTTGACGGTCGAGCAGGAGTGTTGCTTCCGGGCCTCCCCTGTACGCAGAGCGGAGGGGAGGGTTCATTTACGAGGTATTGGGTAAGAGTGTACACGTCAGTACTGCAAACGCGATCCAAGTGTGCTATGAACTGCTTGTGGAGGACACAGCAGTGTTACGGGGGACCATAGCACATAGGACCAAATATTGTTAGTAAACATAGGTATAACTATACCTGGTAGGTTTTTGTGTGTACCGTAGATCCTATTTACTAGTATTTACTATGGCCCCCCGTAATAGTCCTACTTCCTGATCTACAGGGACGTATCATAGGCCAAGGTAGATCTATTCCCGAATCTTGCAAGGTCAGGTCTGTAGGGTACCCGGAACTTCTGTAAGTTCTGTACGACCTTCATACCCTACAGAGAACTTCTGTAAGTTCTGTACTCCCCGTTTCACAATACCCGGGGTACCGGTACAACGTGTTTGTACCTGCCCGGAACTTCTGTGAGTTCTGTACGCCCGTGCCACAATCCCCGGAACTTCTGTAAGTTCTGTAAGGGATTTATACCCTAACCCGGAACTTCTGTAAGTTCTGTAAGACATCCATACCCGTACCCGGAACTTCTGTGAGTTCTGTAACACCTTGGGCACAATTCCCCGGGTAAGGGTATTCCCTCGGCACAATACCCTGTGTGCCGGTACAGATTAGGGTATCGTTGAGGATGTCAGGAGACGGTCAGTCGAGGGAAAATGGGCATCGGTCAAGGGTGTGGATTCGAGTGTTCCACACTAAAACCTAGTAATTTGGCGTCTGTCAAGGATAAGGAATAAAAAACTGCCGTCAGTCAAGGGGTGAAAGTGCCGTCTCCTGACATCTTTTGAGGAGTGATGTCATGCATTCTGACGTCATGTCTCATCAGTGACACACACTAAAAACGAAATTACGAAATTAAATTACATTGTACAACCCACCTCGCTCACAACCACACATAAACCGAGCACACAAGTACGTGGATTTTGATTTGGGGGGTAAATCTATGACCGCGGAAGTCATTCCCATGAAGTTGGAACGGTCCTTACCGTGAAAATCGTGAAAGACAGCTACGTATAACAGAAATTAGCTACAATGGTACATGCATGGTATATACGCGTTAGTACCGGTATAGTGTGTCATGTTTGAAGTACATCAATCGCAGTATTTCGAAATGCATTTTATGTCTTTTTTTTTACGAGTACATTTGCAGTTTTTTCGCCCCCTTGAGGTGGGTATTTACCAGGGTATCACCGGAACTTCTGTAAGTTATGTACGCCCGTGCCTCAATCGGAACTTCTGTGAGTTCTGTACGCCCGGGCCACAATCGGAACTTCTGTGAGTTCTGTACGACCGGGCCACAATCGGAGCTTCTGTGAGTTCTGTACGCCCGTTCCACAATACATATCAGGAACTTCTGTAAGCTATGTACGCCCGTGTCACAATACCCGGAGGTTTTGTGAGTTATGTACGACCTTCATACCCGTACCCCGAACTTCTGTAAGTTCTGTGCGATCAAGCCACAATACCTGGGGTACCGGTACAACGTGTGTATACCTGCCTGGACCTTCTGTGAGTTCTGTACGCCCGTGCCACAATACCCGGAACTTCTGTGAGTTCTGTAAGGGTTTTATACCCTAACCCGGAACTTCTGTAAGTTCTGTACGACCTTCATACCCTACAGAGAACTTCTGTAAGTTCTGCACTCCCAGTTTCACAATACCCGGGGTACCGGTACAACGTGTTTGGACCTGCCTGGAACTTCTGTGAGTTCTGTATGCCCGGGCAACAATACCCGGAACTTCTGTGAGTTCTGTATGGGTTTTATACCCTAACCCGGAACTTATGTACGTTCGGTAAGACACCCATACCCTGACCCTTAATACACAAACCCTACAGAACCTGACCTTGGAAGTATGTATATACGACTTTCGTCATATATGCCTGGGGTTGGGATCCGTATAACCCGCGATCTACCGGTACGTATATACCAGCATGTAGCGCATGTTTTCTTACCTCCTTAGAAATGGTCCCCTTTTGGCAAACTATTGGAATAAGTGTGGGATAATGTTTCCAGTTCTGAATGGGTTAGCATGATATATACTGATACGTAAAGTACTACGCAGATTCTGCACAACCTCTCCCAACTCCTAACGGCCGGTGAGAAACTACGTATTTATTCGTGTACCAGGTAGAGATCACGATCTATTACGGTGAACCATAGTACATAGGACCAAATATTGTTAGTAAAGTATGCGATTATTATATTAGTTTTTTTGGCTCTACGGTAGGTTCTATTTTACACTGGTACCCCGTAGACCGTATAACACGGAAGAAAGCACACCCCCCTTAGATAACGCACCCCCCCACATAAGCACACCGGGTGATATATTTTTTACTTCGTTTTTTTACCGTCACTTTATCACCGGGGGTACGTTAGATAACACACCCCCTACGTGTGTACGCCTGAAAACAGTGTCAAACTCCACAATTATCACACCACCTTGTGGATGGATATGATTCAACAATTCACAATCAACCCGCACCGGTATGGACACCAGCATGGGGGCAACTGCTGCGCCCGCTTACAGTGGGCCGAACGAGTCTGCGGCTTCGACCCCACCTGTAGCTGCTGCTGTCGCGCCTCGGGCGACGATCATGTCGTTTTTTTCTGGGACCAGCGCGCTTACCGGTACTGGCACTAACGTTACCACGTCTCCTACGTCCGCCGTGTGCTAAGCCCCGGCTACTGGTACCGGTACCGGCGATACACCTGCAGCACTTGCGGTGCGACCCTCGGGGTTTCATCAATGAGTGCCTGTATGGTACCGGTACCGGTAACCGTTTTGCGGTATCGTAGCAAGGCGGGGAATTTTGCTGTTATCCCCGGGTTTCAAGTGTTTGCCTTACCATCATCGGCAATACGTGATCATAGAAAAACAAACTGGTTTTAGACCAAGCTTGTCATGCGTTAGCACACCCCTTGCTAACATACCCCCTGCATTCTGGCCGGGATCTGTTCACACTCACTCCATACGTAGCAATCATTGATATACCGTTATCACACCGTCTCATTACCACACCCCCTGAATCTGGTCGGGGTCTGTTAACTCTCATTATCAACCAATAATGCCGTTAGACAACCCCGTCGTTGTCACACCCTCTCGTTACCACACCCCCTAGCTGCAGGGCTCTCGTGCATGGTGTTTATCACCGGGGATGCGTTAGATAGCACACCCCTCCACAACAGCAAACCGGGTGATGATATTTTTGAATGCCAAAATGTTATCACCGGGGTGTGCTTTCTTCCGTGTTATACGGTACCAGGTATTGTTTTTACGGTACATAGAGAAATGATCTGTCCGAGGCGTCAAGGTATTGTTTTTCGTTGTGCTGTACTCGTACTCTGTACGAGTTCGTGTATACTAGGGATGTACATCAACTCTTTTTCGGGGTTGATTTGATTGTTGATTCATTTGTCCAAATCGTGTTGATTTAATCATGATTACGTAGTTGATCAATACCAACACAATCAACTACACGATGATGTGATTAATAATCATGATTATCGGTTGATTATTGATGGTTTTCACGGTTACATAACAAAACGCCTCTTTTTGATTGAAACATAATAAACTAATCATGATTAATTTCAATAATCAACTAATCATTGATTAGTTAATTTGTGGCAATGTGCGCCGGAGGAATATTTTTTTACGATTACATCACAAAACGCCCCTTTTGATTCAAAACCAATCAACTAATCATGATTATGTACTATAATCAACTAATCATGACTACGCGTATTAATAGTTGATACCAGTATATAATCAACAATCACATCACGTGATTAAAATTAATCACCAAAAATAATCATCATCAACACGTGATTATGAGTTGCTGTACATCCGTAGTGTATACCCGTGTTTGAAATAATGAATGTAACCGCAACGACAGCAGCAGCCTTCGTGAAACGACACAGCCGCGTGCCTTTTTGCGGATACTAACCTGATGTACGCGTAATGCGCAAGCGTTTCGGACACGGCTCCAGCGGGCCGGTCAAGGGTCAAGGGTCGGTCTAGCAAAAAACCGCCACGGGAACGGCTCAGACGGCACGCAGAGAGAGCACCCTCCAGCCCTACTCAACATGCAGCACCCCGTTTCTGAACTACTGTAGCAGCCACATCAATTTGCGAAGCTCAACGTCGAACCTACTGTAGTGCTGCTGCTGTTGGCATCTCTATATACCTGGTACGTGCTACTGCTGTACCAGGTACCTGCTGGTGCATTTGGTAGCTGTTTTGCTACCGCTTTGCTGTGCGTGTGCTCAAGCGCTTGCAGTTTTTGCAGAAACGGAAAAGCACGGCAGTGATGACGGCTGCAAAGCAAAAGCGCAAACAAAACAAACGCAGAAAATAGACCAATCGATCGCGAGTTGGCACAGTTAGTAGTCGCCGTCAGCGTCGCCACTGCACCTCAAAAGACCCGGCCGCCACAGAGGTTTGGATCAGGGACGCCATCATCAGGAGCGCGAAGTAGGGACCGACGTTGCAACTGCTCCTGGAGTTGGAGCGCACCCGGCTGTTTCCCGTTCCAGTGCTGGGAAGGTTTTGGTTGACATTGTTGTTGTTGTTGTTGTTGTTTAGTTGATGTGGGGTGATGATGGATCGCTGCTGGCGTTGCTGCGCTGAGACGCTCTCCAGCGTTCCCATGTCAGCTGCGCACAGTTGTTGCAACGAATCCGCCTGGTTTTATTTCCCGAAGCACTCGGTTTCAGGCGTTTGCAGCAGGCTGACCCAGGCAAGAGCAGATGACGAGGTGCATTGCAAGAGAGAGGATTTCGCCGTTCCGCTGCCGAAGTTCAAGGCAACGCAATGATTACGAACTCCAACACGGGGATCGGGGATTATCTGGAGTGAGCCACTGACTACACGGCTCCATCAGCAGACATTGTTTTGTTGCGGCAGAAGCCAAGGGTAACCCCGGCGGCAGGGAGCGCCGCGAAAACCATTAGTGCGAGAGGCGATACACCGCTACCGCGCGCCCACTTGCAACGCAACCCGCGATCCACGCGCTCAGAGGCCGGGAAGAAAGAAGAGGAAGAGACACAGCCTGTGGCAGAGGACAAACACAACCCATTTTCGTTTTTCTGATGGCGGATCCTCCACAGAGAGATGGTAAGGACGGAAAGATGCCTTGGGGCATGAAGATCGGGAAGCTCAAACCGGGCGCCCGGGAGACCATCACGGATAAGAAGCTCGCCACTTTCGTCGTCGGCAAGCAGAAGAAGAGCAGGCTACAGAAGGTGGGAGCGGCGCGCGGAAGACATCATCTCTAACCTCTCTCTCCCGCTCAAAAGCAAACCAAACACAAAAATGATTTTGGTTTTGGTCTCGTTTTTTGTCCATTTCTTGCTCTGGGTTCGTTTTTGGTTTTTGTTGTGTCGAAAGTTGTTGTTGCTGCTGCTTTTGGGTGGGGGGGGCATCATTTTCGATTTCACTTGGGAGTTTCGAATTTTGTCGATAAAACAAACACGGAGTGGTCGCAATGCGCGGAGCTTTCTCTGCGCAACACCACTCCGGCCTTAAATGTTGTGTATCCACACTGCTGAGTACTCGTCTACTCGTAGCAGCAGCAACAGCAGCACGTCAGCAGTACCACTATCGTAAGGGCGAGTTTCTTGTGCGTGTACTGTTTTGTACATGAAGAGATGGCAGCTCCCCGATTATTCACAGCAGTATGACGTCCAGCACCCCGCACCCCCTCAGGTAGTACCGTACGTACTGTTGTTAGACTTGTCAGTGCAGCAGCAGTAGTACATATAATAAAACAATGTGCCGCGCGTGTGTGGGGTAAAGCTGTAAAATAGTCATAGTGAACAGGCGCGCCCTAAGTGCAGGAGCACCCTGCAAAAAGTTTTGTGCAGGCTGTGTGTGGTCAATTTCTACCTCGCTCGTCGACCCAGACCAAGCCAACCCCAGACATACCCCTACCCCTAACCCAAACCCGAACCCGAACCCGAACCCCAACCCTTTGGGGGGCACGAGGTCGGCAGGGGCAGCCACGCGGCTCCGCCGCTTGTTTTGATGGCGTTAAAAATAAAAAAACATGCGGCCCAAAAGGCCAGCCTCACCCATTAAAACCGGCAGCCTGCACAAAACTTTTTGCAGGATGCTCCTGCACCTGAGGCGCGTCTACGCGTAGTGAACATGGAATTGATCATCTATGAGGAGGCATTATTCATTATTAATGCCAACATACGAGTAGATGACACTCCTGTCTCGTAGATACACACCGTATCATCTGAAGGATGCCATGCTTGAAGAAATAGTCGAGAAATGGAGAAGAGGAGGCGTTATTGCTTACAACAGCAGCAGAGGCCCTTCGTGAATATAGACACCGACCAGCAGGAAGCGCGGAAGCGCGGAAGCGCGGAAGCGCGGAAGCGCGGGGCGCGGGGGTTGTTGGACGGAAGCGTTCGACACGAGGGGCCGTAGTCGAAGGCGACCCACGGGAGAGGCGATTTTTTAGTGTTCACGCACGCCGTCGGAAAACGTGTCGCTCTTTTTAACCGCCGTAGGTTTTCGTGTCGCATTGATTTGACTTGATTCAAGTAGGGTTTCATAGGCCTGGATCACCAACAAAAAGGGAACAGGGGCATCTTGAGAGTTTCGTCGGTACGAGTCGTTTTTTGGACAAGGCCAGCCCCGCCCCCGCAGCTCGCAGCAGTGTGCACGCAGCTGCTCCAGATGGAGGCAGCCCCTGACGAGTATGACCAGGGCTTGCCATGTACACCACCAAAGTTGAAAAGTAAGGCCCCGTGAGCTGTGTGTGGTAAGTACTCGAGGTATCATACGACTACTCGTACGTAAAAATGAGCACAAGTACGAGCAAAANCCCCCCATTCTCTCTCCCCTTTTCGTTCTCGTTCTCGCACTGGTGCAAGCAATGTTTTCCTGGTCGGTGAAAACCCGACGTGCTCCGTCCCAGCATTGTACGTAGGGGTGCGAGGGTCTATGGTTATACGACTACGGCTTTGCATGGCATGAGTACACCCCCCTCCCCTTACCTCCCCCGTCCCACCCCCTTTCCCCTGGATCTCGCTCACCCCCTCTAGCCATTTGCTCCGCCTCCTGCCGCCGCCGTAGCTGCTGCTGGAGAAACAACGCCTGCTGCTCCTCCTGCCCCCCACCCCCCCTACCCCCGTCCGCTCCCGCCCCCGCCCGCTGCTCTAACGCCGCCGCCCTCCCCGACGATCGCCCCGCCGCCAAAAACGCCTGCTGTCGTTGGCCTGCGCGTCCGTCTCGGTGGCCGTCTCCCCCACCATCCCGATCAAACACGCCTCCTTCTCCTCTTCCTCCTCCTCCTCCTCCTCCTTCCCTGCCACCGTGGCTCTCCCCCTCCCTGCCCCAAGCTCCACCTCCCGGGCCTGTCTCTGCCCCCATCCCCGCCCTCCGCACAGCCGTCTCTTTGTCGGAAACCCGCGTGTACATCGCCGGCGACAGCGCTCCCGGTGGCGGCTGCTGTCTCTCTCCCCCCCCCCTGCCCCCCCCGTTCGAATTGCGGTGATGACTTTCGGCCGCCGCCGCCGCCGCCGCCGTCGCCGTTGACGGTCGAGCAGGAGTGTTGCTTCCGGGCCTCCCCTGTACGCGGAGCGGAGGGGAGGGTTCATTTACGAGGTATTGGGCAAGAGTGTACACGTCAGTACTGCAAACGCGATCCAAGTGTGCTATGAACTGCTTGTGGAGGACACAGCAGTGTTACGGGGGACCATAGTACATAGGACCAAACATTGTTAGTAAACATAGGTAAAACTATACCAGGTTTTTGTGTGTACCGTAGATCCTATTTACTAGTATTTACTATGGCCCCCCGTAATATTAATAGTCCTACTTCCTGATCTACAGGGATGTATCATAGGACTCAGGATAGATCGTATCACCGAATCTTGTATGATAACGCACTTTAGCTCATTTTGCGCGGGGGTTGGGATCGTATAACCCACTGATCTGACGTGTGACGTATATCCAGCACGTAGCGCATGTTTCCAAAACCCATTCAGAATGAAAAACGTATCCACTTAATCCAAGTTTTTGTCCCCAAAACGGGGGACTAGTTTCAAGGGGTTTTAACTTGACATAACTACCAGACTACGTAAAGTACTACGAGAATTCTGGGCACAACCTATCCAACTTCCTAACGGCCGGTGAGAACTACGTATTTATGTCGTGTACCAGGTATGGATCACGATCTATTACGGTGGACCATAGTAAAAGATAGGAACAAATATTGTTAGGTAAAAGTGGGCATTATATATAGTTTTTTTGGGTCTACCGGTAGGTTCTTTTACTAGGTACCATCTACCGTAGGTTCTATTTACTACGGTACCCCGTAGAACCGTATAACACGGAAGAAAGCACACCTCCCTTAGATAACACCCCCCCCCACATAAGCACACCGGGTGATCTATATTTTACTTCGTTTTTTTACCGTCACTTTATCACCGGGGGTACGTTAGATAACACCCCCCCTACGTATGTGCGCCTGAAAACAGTGTCAAACTCCACAACTATCACACCACCTGGTGGATGGATATATATTTCACAATTCACAATCAACCCACACCGGTATGGACACCAGCATGGGGGCAACTGCTGCGCTCCCTCACAGTGGGCCGAACGAGTCTGCGGCTTCGACCCCACCTGTAGCTGCTGCTGTCGCGCCTCGGGCGACGATCATGTCGTTTTTCTCAGGGACCAGCGCGCTTACCGGTACTGGCACTAACGTTATCACGTATCCTACGTCCGCCGTGTGCTAAGCCCCGGCTACTGGTACCGGTACCGGCGATGCACCTGCAGCACTTGCGGTGCGACCCTCGGGGTTTCATCAATGAGTACCCGTATGGTACCGGTACCGGTAACCGTTTTGAGGTATCGTAGCAAGGCGGGGAATTTTGCTGTTATCCCCGGGTTTCAAGTGTTTGCCTTACCATCATCACCGGCAATACGGGAGAAAAGAAAAACAAACTGGTTTCAGACCAAGCTTGTCATGCGTTAGCACACCCCTTGCTAACATGCCCCCTGCATTCTGGCCGGGATCTGTTCACACTCACTCCATAGCAATCATTGATATATGATACCGCTATCACACCCTCTCATTATCACACCCCCTGAATCTGGTCCGGGTCTGTTAACTCTTATTATCAACCAATAATGCCGTTAGCACACCCCGTCGTTGTCACACCCTCTCGTTACCACACCCCTTAGCTGCAGGGCTCTCGTGCATGGTGTTTATCACCGGGGGTGCGTTAGATAGCACACCCCTCCACAACAGCAAACCGGGTGATGATATTTTTGAATGCCAAAATGTTATCACCGGGGTGTGCTTTCTTCCGTGTTATACGGTACCAGGTATTGTTTTTACGGTACATAGAGAAATGATCTGTCCGAGGCGTCAAGGTATTGTTTTTCGTTGTGCTGTACTCGTACTCTGTACGAGTTCGTGTATACTAGGGATGTACATCAACTCTTTTTCGGGGTTGATTTGATTGTTGATTCATTTGTCCAAATCGTGTTGATTTAATCATGATTACGTAGTTGATCAATACCAACACAATCAACTACACGATGATGTGATTAATAATCATGATTATCGGTTGATTATTGATGGTTTTCACGGTTACATAACAAAACGCCTCTTTTTGATTGAAACATAATAAACTAATCATGATTAATTTCAATAATCAACTAATCATTGATTAGTTAATTTGTGGCAATGTGCGCCGGAGGAATATTTTTTTACGATTACATCACAAAACGCCCCTTTTGATTCAAAACCAATCAACTAATCATGATTATGTACTATAATCAACTAATCATGACTACGCGTATTAATAGTTGATACCAGTATATAATCAACAATCACATCACGTGATTAAAATTAATCACCAAAAATAATCATCATCAACACGTGATTATGAGTTGCTGTACATCCGTAGTGTATACCCGTGTTTGAAATAATGAATGTAACCGCAACGACAGCAGCAGCCTTCGTGAAACGACACAGCCGTGCCTTTTTGCGGATACTAACCTGATGTACGCGTAATGCGCAAGCGTTTCGGACACGGCTCCAGCGGGCCGGTCAAGGGTCAAGGGTCGGTCTAGCAAAAAACCGCCACGGGAACGGCTCAGACGGCACGCAGAGAGAGCACCCTCCAGCCCTACTCAACATGCAGCACCCCGTTTCTGAACTACTGTAGCAGCCACATCAATTTGCGAAGCTCAACGTCGAACCTACTGTAGTGCTGCTGCTGTTGGCATCTCTATATACCTGGTACGTGCTACTGCTGTACCAGGTACCTGCTGGTGCATTTGGTAGCTGTTTTGCTACCGCTTTGCTGTGCGTGTGCTCAAGCGCTTGCAGTTTTTGCAGAAACGGAAAAGCACGGCAGTGATGACGGCTGCAAAGCAAAAGCGCAAACAAAACAAACGCAGAAAATAGACCAATCGATCGCGAGTTGGCACAGTTAGTAGTCGCCGTCAGCGTCGCCACTGCACCTCAAAAGACCCGGCCGCCACAGAGGTTTGGATCAGGGACGCCATCATCAGGAGCGCGAAGTAGGGACCGACGTTGCAACTGCTCCTGGAGTTGGAGCGCACCCGGCTGTTTCCCGTTCCAGTGCTGGGAAGGTTTTGGTTGACATTGTTGTTGTTGTTGTTGTTGTTTAGTTGATGTGGGGTGATGATGGATCGCTGCTGGCGTTGCTGCGCTGAGACGCTCTCCAGCGTTCCCATGTCAGCTGCGCACAGTTGTTGCAACGAATCCGCCTGGTTTTATTTCCCGAAGCACTCGGTTTCAGGCGTTTGCAGCAGGCTGACCCAGGCAAGAGCAGATGACGAGGTGCATTGCAAGAGAGAGGATTTCGCCGTTCCGCTGCCGAAATTCAAGGCAACGCAATGATTACGAACTCCAACACGGGGATCGGGGATTATCTGGAGTGAGCCACTGACTACACGGCTCCATCAGCAGACATTGTTTTGTTGCGGCAGAAGCCAAGGGTAACCCCGGCGGCAGGGAGCGCCGCGAAAACCATTAGTGCGAGAGGCGATACACTGCTACCGCGCGCCCACTTGCAACGCAACCCGCGATCCACGCGCTCAGAGGCCGGGAAGAAAGAAGAGGAAGAGACACAGCCTGTGGCAGAGGACAAACACAACCCATTTTCGTTTTTCTGATGGCGGATCCTCCACAGAGAGATGGTAAGGACGGAAAGATGCCTTGGGGCATGAAGATCGGGAAGCTCAAACCGGGCGCCCGGGAGACCATCACGGATAAGAAGCTCGCCACTTTCGTCGTCGGCAAGCAGAAGAAGAGCAGGCTACAGAAGGTGGGAGCGGCGCGCGGAAGACATCATCTCTAACCTCTCTCTCCCGCTCAAAAGCAAACCAAACACAAAAATGATTTTGGTTTTGGTCTCGTTTTTTGTCCATTTCTTGCTCTGGGTTCGTTTTTGGTTTTTGTTGTGTCGAAAGTTGTTGTTGCTGCTGCTTTTGGGTGGGGGGGGCATCATTTTCGATTTCACTTGGGAGTTTCGAATTTTGTCGATAAAACAAACACGGAGTGGTCGCAATGCGCGGAGCTTTCTCTGCCCAACACCACTCCGGCCTTAAATGTTGTGTATCCACACTGCTGAGTACTCGTCTACTCGTAGCAGCAGCAACATCAGCACGTCAGCAGTACCACTATCGTAAGGGCGAGTTTCTTGTGCGTGTACTGTTTTGTACATGAAGAGATGGCAGCTCCCCGATTATTCACAGCAGTATGACGTCCAGCACCCCGCACCCCCTCAGGTAGTACCGTACGTACTGTTGTTAGACTTGTCAGTGCAGCAGCAGTAGTACATATAATAAAACAATGTGCCGCGCGTGTGTGGGGTAAAGCTGTAAAATAGTCATAGTGAACAGGCGCGCCCTAAGTGCAGGAGCACCCTGCAAAAAGTTTTGTGCAGGCTGTGTGTGGTCAATTTCTACCTCGCCCGTCGACCCAGACCAAGCCAACCCCAGACATACCCCTACCCCTAACCCAAACCCGAACCCGAACCCGAACCCCTACCCTTTGGGGGGCACGAGGTCGGCAGGGGCAGCCACGCGGCTCCGCCGCTTGTTTTGATGGCGTTAAAAATAAAAAACATGCGGCCCAAAAGGCCAGCCTCACCCATTAAAACCGGCAGCCTGCACAAAACTTTTTGCAGGATGCTCCTGCACCTGAGGCGCGTCTACGCGTAGTGAACATGGAATTGATCATCTACGAGGAGGCATTATTCATTATTAATGCCAACATACGAGTAGATGACACTCCTGTCTCGTAGATACACACCGTATCATCTGAAGGATGCCATGCTTGAAGAAATAGTCGAGAAATGGAGAAGAGGAGGCGTTATTGCTTACAACAGCAGCAGAGGCCCTTCGTGAATATAGACACCGACCAGCAGGAAGCGCGGAAGCGCGGAAGCGCGGAAGCGCGGAAGCGCGGGGCGCGGGGGTTGTTGGACGGAAGCGTTCGACACGAGGGGCCGTAGTCGAAGGCGACCCACGGGAGAGGCGATTTTTTAGTGTTCACGCACGCCGTCGGAAAACGTGTCGCTCTTTTTAACCGCCGTAGGTTTTCGTGTCGCATTGATTTGACTTGATTCAAGTAGGGTTTCATAGGCCTGGATCACCAACAAAAAGGCAACAGGGGCATCTTGAGAGTTTCGTCGGTACGAGTCGTTTTTTGGACAAGGCCAGCCCCGCCCCCGCAGCTCGCAGCAGTGTGCACGCAGCTGCTCCAGATGGAGGCAGCCCCTGACGAGTATGACCAGGGCTTGCCATGTACACCACCAAAGTTGAAAAGTAAGGCCCCGTGAGCTGTGTGTGGTAAGTACTCGAGGTATCATACGACTACTCGTACGTAAAAATGAGCACAAGTACGAGCAAAACAGACGAGGCAAACAAAGACGACGATGACAACATCCTCAAACCTAGTAAGCTTGAGGCTGCTGGTGCTGCTTACTGCTGTTGCTGCTGCTACTGTGGTGGGGTGAGTGCCCTCCCCGCGATCGAACGGGCGTCGAGTGGCACCTTGAAAAGAGGCACCTGGGATGCAAGGGAAATAAAAACACTTGCTGTATGACTTCATAGTTCGGCATCGGGGACACTGCGGACACTGCCAAATCGATTTTTTAATATATGTTTTGTACGATGCACGTGTGGTGTTGCTTTCAGCAGCGACGAAGAAGATTCCTTGTGCCCTTTGCTTGATATCTCATGCACCCCGATGAGTTGAGCCGAGTTGAAATATATTATGGATAGCTCTTGATGTTTTCTTTTGGATGCGGCTATTAACACGCTGGGCATCCAACTTATAGCGCTCGTGGCGGCGGCGTTGCTGAGGGCACCTCGATGGGGAAAAAACGCAATAATCTTTAAAGCTACAGCCACCCGCGTAAAAACGCCGGGAAATAAATCGAATTATTTTCCTTTTTCTATTTTTTTTTAGAATATGCGTTGCTATTAAAAAATCGCTCCACGACCACGGCGATATCGATAACTTTAACTTTGCTACTTTTTTCATCATATCATACCTGGAATAGGGAGAGCTTCTCCGCCCTATATACCATGATACCATGATACGTGCTGTTGGTGTCGGTCGTAAGTGTGGCGCTCCACCAGTACGCACTCGTAGTATCTACTTGTAGAACGTAAACACGCCTCTGACAGATATATACGTCATCGATTCCCACTTGATGGTCTATAAGCAGTAGACCTTTGAGGGCAGATACATTCCTGATCTGTAGGATTTAGCTCATGTTGCCGGGGTGGGAACCGTATAATCTGCATGATTTACGAACGACGTATTTCCTGGGTTGGATCTGTACTACGCAGATCCTGCCAAACCTCTCATAACGGCGGGCGAGGAACTAGATGATCTAGATGGTGATATATCTGTAGATGATCTAGATCATGATCTGTCCGAGGTGTGGAACGTTTGAGGTGAAGGACGACGAAGGCGTCGGCCCTCACGATGCACGACGCTTGAGGGGCCTATATAGGCGCTGCTGTGTGCTGTGCTTTCGCAGACCAAGTGGCACGACTGCGCCAACGCGGTATATACGTTCTGAAGATACGGTACAACACCCCCCTCTGATAGTAAATTTGGATGGCCCAATTTTATCCACAGCAACGAAAGGGGGGCACACACAGCGAACGTGGTGGCTGTGGAAAAAGAGCTTCTTACGAGATGTTTCCCGTACGAGAGACTTCGTTCGTTCGCCGTTTGCGCTGTTCACGCTGTCGAGAAAATCAGCTTGGAAATTCGTCAGAGGGGGGGGCTGTCGAGAAAATCAGCTTGGAAATTCGTCAGAAGGGGGGGTGTACTTCATTTTCATGCATGGCCGTAGTCGTATGACCATGGACCCTCGCACCCCTACAATGCCGGGACGGAGCATGTCGGGTTTTCACCGACTAGGCAGACAGGGGTGTTATTTTGCGTGTCACGGCGTTGCGACAGCAGGAGCAGCTACAAGCAGTTCCGGACAACAACCTCGTATACACGCCGCTTCTACGAGTATGGCCTTTTTGCTGGCGACGGCGGCAACGGCGATCGTCCATCCCATACTTCCTAACTCTTTCAGAACTGCAAAACTTATCTCACACTAATTCCAAGTAGTTTTACCCAAAAAGGCGGGACCGTTTCTTAAGGGGTTAAAGACGCTTCGTCTTCGTGGGCTTCTGGACCTGAGCGCGTCTGTCCTCCTTCGACGGGCCTCTCTGCACACGCTCGTCGCCCTGGGGAAGCTTGGCGGTGGCTGCTGGGTTTCTGCCTCACCGCTGTTGTCCTGCAGGCGGTGAAGGCCTCCCCAGCAACACCCACCTCCTTTTTCCTTTCGAAGGAATACACCGCGGCAGATTCAGCCTGCTCCACTCGCAGCAGGCGAATTCAGGCATTTACAAAGAAGCCGTCACGTAAGAATTGCCTCCAATCATTCATCAGAGTGCCGCCGCTTTGTCCTCCCGAAGGCCACCAAAAAGCCACACGCTAGTTTTTTTTGCCCGCTCTAAGTTTTTTTTTTTTTTTTTTTCTCATCCTCCGGCGGATGGGTAAAATTAAAGCTTAAGCTCTCCACATTTCCACGCTCTAAGCGTGGCATCGAATCCAGGCAGCTGTTTGTTCGTCTTTCCGAGGAAGAAAAAACATCAACCCTACTGTAGCAGCATCCACACGCTGAAATCCCCCCAAATGATACCCGGCCGCAGATCTGGCCAACTCCACTGCTGGCAGGCACATGCAAGAATGCAGATATTTGATGATCCGCCGCGGAGGAACGGCAACCAATCAGAGTTCCGCCGATTTTTTCTCCCGAAAGGTACCAACCACAGGGCAGTATTTTTCCGTCTCCAATCGTGGCAGCGAACCCAACCTCGTTGGTAAGTCTTCCCGGGGCAGTACTGCTGTAGTGAAACCCTCGGCAGCAATGACCCTCTCTGGTCCTCTTGAAGACTCCTGAAGACATCCCCACCTTAGACTTGAACCCCTTCAATCATGGCAGACGAACCCAGGCACCTATTTTACTATTGAGCTTCCTCTATTAATAGCACCAATCAGAGTTAGACCGCCTTGCCCTTCACCCTATGGTCATACAAGTACGGCCATGCATGACATGAATACCCCCCACCACCCCCCACCTGTTTTTTTCCCTCTCGAATGAAAACGCCGCAGGAGCGCGAGGAAAAGGAGGAGAAAAAGAAAGAGGCCGACGTGGAAAACGCCAAGATTTATGAACAGTTCGTCCAGTCGTTCGGCGTAGGCGGCGCGGACGAGGGGAAAACTTTCCTCCGCGGAGGCGTGGCTGGAGGATCGACCCCCCGGGGAAGCAGGCTCAGCGCCCCCGCTTCGGGCGCCGGCGCGGGCGCTGGGAGCGGCCTGGGGGCGTACGGGCCTGGGTCCGCGGGGATAGGCGCCGGGTCTGCCGTCGCCATGCCTCTGGCACTTGCTGGGTGAGTGATACCTCTGTTTTTTTTGTTCTCTTTCCATTTCTGTCGGAGGGGGTTCCTTGCTACCAGTTGTCGTTTTTCCCCCCCCCCGTATTCGTATATACGCAGTTGTACCTCATACTCTAGTGTTTTTGGTGCTGAGGTGTTGCTCCATATTGTTCCACTCCAGAGTCATTTGGAACCTGTTCTGTGACCCCTGTGACCACCGAGTGGATTTTTGGCGACGATTTTATATGAGAAAACATGATTTTCATCCCTTTCGTTCTTTCGTTCTTTTCGTTCTTGTTTTTGTATTGTGTCCCCGTATTCGTATTTACATAAATAACACAAGCAGGAGTCGTACATACTGCATATTTTTATTTTGGTTTTTGATTGGCTCAGCAACCGTACGCGGTTGCGCTTTGTATTATAGCCTCGTTTCTTCTTCTCGTTGTATTTTTTGTTATTTTTTTTGTTGCTGTTACAAACTGGTTCCAACGACGGGTGGGACTTTACCGCTTCGGAAATTTGCGCCATGGTTTTTGAGAGTTGAGACACAAAAATTGGCGCGCTTATTCTTCATGGCAATGTGAACAAACTGTAGACTCGCCCTTTTTTTTCGTTCTTGAGGCTCAATTTTACGACTTTTCGGGATTTTTCGGCATCCTTGACCTTAACAGACTCACGAGAAAAGAAAAGAAAAAAGGCCAGTGATGACCTTTTTTCATATTGTCACGAAGAACAACCATGCCAATTCTCATCTTGTTTCCAAACTCTCAACAAACATGGCGCAAACATTGTTTCCCGGAAGGGTAATTTCCCCTTCAAGCTTCCAATTTTTCTCAGTACATTGTTCTAGTACTTTGGCAGGCGTTTCTAAACACGGCGTTGTAGGCTCGCAGGATAAAAATGTGACATGGACGTCACCCCATGTTGATGCGTGATCATGTTAAGATGTTTAGTGTCGAATTACTCGGCGTATTGACCGATACATGGCCTGAATATAGAAATACTTAATCGACTCCTTTCTCCTGAGATCGCCGGGTCGACCCGTCCCTGGCCTCTCAGGCCTCCCACTTTGACACCGCCTCCGTCTATTACTTGCCGGAGCGTTCCTTCCTTTCTTTTTTCCTATACTTTTTTTGTTGGCGAGAGCCTTTTTTCTTTCTCAGTTTGGGTTCTTGCGTGTACCCACAGCACCAAAGCGCGAGCGAGCCCATCGCCATCGCGGGCATGGGAGGACGCTGGCCAGTAGAGGGGGGGAGGGAAGAAGCGCGGTCCCCTTTTTCGTGGCTAGGCGTGGGGTGTCCATCGAGACACGAGGGGAGCATGAAGGGCCTTTTGTGCCTTGCTGCTGCTGCTGCGATCAATCCAGTGTGTTCGAAATTATATGGGTCGGTTCTGTCTGTATAAAAACATTCAAGCGGTGCTTATCTCTCGAACAAATATTGTTTACAGAGAGGAACCGAGCGCTTTGAACACCATCATGGTCGAGCGGACGAACTAGGGCCACGGTGAGCACCGGGCTTCACGCGAGGCGGGCCACGGGGCTCACTGGGGCAGAGAGGCTGTAGAGCTCGACCCGGACCGAATCGATGGCGAGGTGATCGCGGGCGTGGCTGGAGGATCGACTCCCCGGGGAAGCAGGCTCAGCGCCCCCGTTTCGGGCGCCGGCGCGGGCGCTGGGAGCGGCCTGGGGGCGTACGGGCCTGGGTCCGCGGGGATGGGCGCCGGGTCTGCCGTCGCCATGCCTCTGGCACTTGCTGGGTGAGTGATACCTCTGTTTTTTTTTTTGTCTTTCCATTTCTGTCGGAGGGGGTTCCTTGCTACCAGTTGTCGTTTTTTTTGTTCTTCCCGTATTCGTATATACGCAGTTGTACCTCATACTCTGGTATTTTTGGTGCTGAGGTGTTGCTCCATATGGTTCCACTCTAGAGTCATTTGGAACCTGTCCTGTGACCCCTGTGACCACCGAGTGAATTTTTGGCGACGATTTTATATGAGAAAACATGATTTTCATCCCTTTCGTTCTTTCGTTCTTTTCGTTCTTGTCCTTTTTTTTTGTATTGTGTTCCCGTAATCGTACTTACATAAATATCACAAGCAGGAGTCGTACATACTGCATATTTTGATTTTTGTTTTTGGTTGGCTCAGCAACCGTACGCGGTTGCGCTTTGTATTATAGCCTCGTTTCTTCTTCTCGTTGTATTTTTTGTTATTTTTTTTGTTGCTGTTACGAACTGGTTCCAACGACGGGCGGGACTTTACCGCTTCGGAAATGTGCGCCATGGTTTTTGAGAGTTGAGACACAAAAATTGGCACGCTTATTCTTCATGGCAATGTGAACAAACTGTAGACTGGCCCTTTTTTTTCGTTCTTGAGGCTCAATTTTACGATTTTTCGGGATTTTTCGGCATCTTTGACCTTAACAGACTCACGAGAAAAGAAAAGAAAAAAACGCCAGTGATGACTTTTTTTCATATTGTCACGAAGAACAACCATGCCAAATTTCATTTTGTTTCCAAACTCTCAACAAACATGGCGCAAAAATTGTTTCCCGGAAGGGTAATTTTCCCTTCGAGCTTCCAATTTTTCTCAGTACATTGTTCTAGTACTTTGGCAGGCGTTTCTAAACACGGCGTTGTAGGCTCGCAGAATAAAAATGTGACATGGACGTCTTCCCATGTTGATGCGTGATCATGTTAAGATGTTTAGTGTCGAATTACTCGGCGTATTGACCGATATATGGCCTGAATATAGAAATACTTGATCGACTCCTTTCTCCTGAGATCGCCGGGTCGATCCGTCCCTGGCCTCTCAGGCCTCCCACTTTGACACCGCCACCGTCTATTACTTGCCGGAGCGTTCCTTCCTTTATTTTTTCCTATACTTTTTTGTTGGCGAGATCCTTTTTTCTTTCTCAGTTTGGGTTCTTGCGTGTACCCAGAGCACCGAAGCGCGAGCGAGCCCATCGCCATCGCGGGTTTGGGAGGGCGCTGGCCAGTAGAGGGGGGGAGAGAAGAAGCGCGGTCCCCTTTTTCGTGGCTAGGCGTGGGGTGTCCATCGAGATACGAGGGGAGCATGAAGGGCCTTTTTGTGCCTTGCTGCTGAAGCTGCGATCAATCCAGTGTGTTCGAAATTTTAAGGGTCGGTTCTGTCTGTATAAAAACATTCAAGCGGTGCTTATCTCTCGAACAAATATTGTTTACAGAGAGGAACCGAGCGCTTTGAACACCATCATGGTCGAGCGGACGAACTAGGGCCACGGTGAGCACCGGGCTTCACGCGAGGCGGGCCACGGGGCTCACTGGGGCAGAGAGGCTGTAGAGCTCGACCCGGACCGAATCGATGGCGAGGTAATCGCGGGGGGGGCAGGGGCGTCGAGGCTGACAGATCGCGGAGGGGCGAGTGGGGATTCATCCGGGAGGAGAGGCGGGTGGAGGTTCATTCAGTGGAACCGGAGATGAAGGAGATGAAGGGGCGGGATCGTGGACGTTGGTCGGCGAGAAGCCGAAAAAAGTAAACTTCCAGTGGATCGATCTGTCTTAAGCACAAGACGTGTGGGGGACACATTCTCGCCAAGACGCGCAAGGGTTCCACGTCACAGTACGGGGTTTGCGACACTCGCCGCTCTGAAGACCCAGCCATCTGCCTGACGTTCTACAACGTCAACCGTAAACACTGAGGTTCTGCCCAGAGCATTCGACAGTGTGATTGGTGCGACTGTGACACAGGATTTCGCCGCTTGGTGGGGCTGTCCTCTCCTTCGTTTTCAACGCCAATTCACGGCGAAAATCCTGTGTCACAGTCGCACCAATCACACTGTCGAATGCTCTGGGCAGAACCTCAGTGTTTACGGTTGACGTTGTAGAACGTCAGGCAGATGGTTGGGCCGTCAGAGCGGCGAGTGTCGCAAACCCCGTACTACTGTGAGGTGGAACCCTTGCGCGTCTTGGCGAGGATGTGTCCCTCACACGTCTTATGCTTCGGACAGATCCACTGGGAGTTTGTTTTTTTCGGCTCCTCGCCGACCAACGTCTACGCTCCCGCCCCTCCACCTCTCCTCCCGTCTCCTGTCCCACTGGATGAGCCTCCACCCGCCCCTCCTCCTCCTACCGATTTTGACCTCTTGGACGGCGAACTGCGGTGGATGGAAGTCATCGCGAGGTCGCAGCTTTATAAGGGGCTTGTTGGTGTGTGCGTGCGCTCCTGCGCTCCTACAAAAAACCTCGCGAGTTTGGCTTTCGCGAGCGATCCTCGCAGCCGTCAAATTTGCAAGTCCAACTCCCTGAAACAAAAAAAAAAAAAAAACGAAAAAGTCAAATTAACGAAAAGGTTGAACACATTATTGCAAATGTATTTTGAAAACGACAAAATTTGCTGGGTGTGATTTGTGCCTTTTTCGTGATTATGTGTGGTCGTACTTTGTGTGGTAGAGAAAGCACAGCAAAGCACGCGGTCGCCACGTTGTGAAATACGAAAAACAACCCACAAAACTGAGAAAGACGTTTCACACTCGTACTCGTACAAAACGACGCAAGAAGCGAAAAACAAAACGAAGAATAAACGGTCGTTTTTTTTTTGAGAATCAAGTAAACACAACAATTTGATTAAAAAAAAAATATCCCGCCGGATCGTCGGGTCTGTGATGATTGCGCCGCTCAAAAAAAAATCGGAACGCCTGTCACGTTCTGTCAGCCTCGACGTTCCCCGCCCCCCCGCGATTACCTCGCCATCGATTCGGTCCGGGTCGAGCTCTACTGCCTCTCTGTCCCAGTGAGCCCCGTGGCCCGCCTCGCGTGAAGCCCGGTGCTCACCGTGACCCTCGTTCGCCCGCTCGACCATGATGGTGTTCAAACCGCTCGGTTCTCTCTCTGTAAATAATATTTATTCGAGAAATACGCACCGCTTGAATGTTTTTTTACAGACAGAACCGACCCCTTACAATTTCGGACATACTGGATTGATCGCAGCAGCCGCAAGGCAGACAAAGCCCCTTTCCATGCTTCCCTCGTGTCTCGATGGACACACCGCGCCTAGCCCCGACAAAAGCGACCGCGCTCCTTCCGCCCCCCCCCTCTACTGACCAGCGCCCTCCCATATCCGCGATGGCGCCGGGCTCTCGCCCGCGCTGCCGTGCTCTGGGTACACGCACGAGCCCAAAACTGTAATGTTGGCGATAGCTGCGCGAGTTTCGGCGGAAGTACCCGCTGGGAAAACGGCGTTACGCTCGTGCTCAAGGTGTGGATGGACGCGGGTGTTTGATGGGTAGCGGCCATGGGACTTAAAACCGAGCATTCTCCAACTCGCTTCTGCAGCTGAAACGTATCGTTCGGTACATTTATATTTCGGTTTTATTCCAGAGACGTTGCCTTTCGCGAAGTCGTTGCCTTTTGCAATACAGTACAGGACACCTAATAATAAGCAGGAAATTTGGTCCAGGCTGGGTTTCTTATTACAGCGAGGGTGTTTTCTACACTAATTTCAATATAATGACTCCCGAATTTCTTAATTTGTTATAAATCTCAGCCTGGCTTTCTTTCTACCCTGTTTCTTATTGGGTGTCCTGTACGGTATACTTGTGAAGGTATTTGGCACAAGAAGCCGCAATCACGACATCCGTACACACATAGCAATCATAGTAGAAGCAGCAAAATACGGATTGTAGGGTACGACCCGTTGGTTGCCCACGGGAACATCAAGCGCAATCGCAATCATCACACAGACCCGACGGGCCGACGGGATTGTTTTTTTGTTGAATCAAATTTTCGTGTTGACTTGATTTTCAACTTTTTTTCCGACAGTTTTTTTTTTCGTTTTTGTTTTTCGCTTCTGCCGTTTCGTTCGAGTACGAGTGATGTTAAGTATTTTCTCAGTTTTGTGGATTTTGTTTTTCCGTGATTCACAACTTGACGACCGTGCTGTGCGGTGCTTTCTCTTTGACACATTCAAAGTACGAAGTACTGTACGATACGTCAACACATTATCAACGAAAAAGGTACAAGTCACACCCAGCAGGCAGCGCAGCGCCGTGCTGTGAGCCGTGTTGCTGGGCTTTCTCTTTCGAACATACAGCTTTGTTGTCCTGGAGCATGGAGTTCTTGGCATTTGCAAGTCCGCCGGTTTCCTCGTTGATTTCTATGCCATCTGTGACTTTCTTTCATACTATGTTGTATCTTCGATGAGCGAGCGTAGCGGGCGGAACCGCCCGCCACGCGAAGCGCCTTGTATATTATATTGATTCTACTACTGGAGGGTAAAATCCCGACGAGGTACGTACTGGTATGAAATAGCGCCTCCCCAACAAATAGGAAGAATGTCCGTATCTCTCGGACTACAACTCGCACGCCCAAAATCTCATCTCACCGATATGTTGCCCTTGTCCAAGCGGTCACGTAGATATGTTGGACGTCGAAAACTTCGGGGTGTTCTTGATTTTATTGCCCGAAGGTGAAATGCTGTGCTTCTTGCTGGAACCAGCTCGTATTTCTTCCGTGTTTTTTTGCGCAGTCGGTGTGATTGGTGGCCTGCGGAGNGACCAGCGCCCTCCCATATCCGCGATGGCGCCGGGCTCGCCCGCGCTGCCGTGCTCTGGGTACACGCACGAGCCCAAAACTGTAATGTTGGCGATAGCTGCGCGAGTTTCGGCGGAAGTATCCGCTGGGAAAACGGCGTTAGGCTCGTGCTCAAGGTGTGGATGGACGCGGGTGTTTGATGGGTA
Source organism: Saccharina japonica (assembly GCA_008828725.1). Taxonomy (NCBI): domain Eukaryota; class Phaeophyceae; order Laminariales; family Laminariaceae; genus Saccharina; species Saccharina japonica. The sequence continues at coordinate 99,267 of MEHQ01001945.1, read as the reverse complement.
ACGGCCATGGGACTTAAAACCGAGCATTCTCCAACTTGCTTCTGCAGCTGAAACGTATCGTTCGGTACATTTATATTTCGGTTTTATTTCCAGAGACGTTGGCTTTCGCGAACTCGTTGCCTTTTGCAATACAGTACAGGACACCTAATAAGAAACAGGAAATTTGGTCCAGATGGGTTTCTTATTACAGCGAGGGTGATTTCTACACTAATTTCAAGATAATGACTCCCGAATTTCTTAATTTATTAGAAATCTCAGCCTGGCTTTCTTTTTATCCTGTTTCTTATTGGGTGTCCTGTACGGTATATACTTGTGAAGGTATTTGGCACAAGAAGCCACAAATCACGACATCCGTACACACATAGCAATCATAGTAGAAGCAGCAAAACACGGATTGTAGGGTACGACCCGTTGGTTGTCCACGGGAACATGAAGCGCAATCGCAATCATCACACAGACCCGACGGCCCGACGGGATAGTTTTTTTGTTCAATCAAATTTTCGTGTTGACTTGATTTTCAACTTTTTACCCGACAGTTTTTTTTTTCGTATTTGTTTTTCGCTTCTGCCGTTTCGTTCGAGTACGAGTGATGTTAAGTATTTTCTCAGTTTTGTGGATTTTTTTTTTCGTGCTTCACAATTTGACGACCGTGCTGTGCGGTGCTTTCTCTTTCACACATTCAAAGTACGAACTACGATACGTCAACACATTATCAACGAAAAAGGCACAAGTCACACCCAGCAGGCAGCGCAGCGCCGTGCTGTGAGCCGTGTTGCTGGGCTTTCTCTTTCGAATATACCTGGTACAGCTTTGTTGTCCTGGAACGTGGAGTTCTTGGCATTTGCAAGTCCGCCTGTTTCCTCGTTGATTTTTATGCCATCTGTGACTTTCTTTCATACTTTGTTGTGTCTTTGATGAGCGAGCGTAGCGGGCGGAACCGCCCGCCACGCGAAGCGTCTTGTATATGATTTTGATTCTACTACTGGAGGTAAAATCCCGACGAGGTACGTACTGGTATGAAATAGCGCCTCCCCAACAAATAGGAAGAATGTCCGTATCTCTCGGACTACAACTCGCACGCCCAAAATCTCTTCTCACCGATATGTTGCCCTTGTCCAAGCGGTCATGTAGATATGTTGGACGTCGAAAACTTGGGGGTGTTCTTGATTTTATTGCTCGAAGGTGAAATGATGTGCTTCTTGCTGGAACCAGCTCGTATTTCTTCCGTGTTTTTTTGCGCACTCGGTGTGATTGGTGGCCTGCGGAGGTCGACAGCTAGTGAGACAATGTGTTCATATTTAGGATTTCCATATTGTGTCCCGTACCTTTGTGCAAGCCCCCCCCCCCACCCCTCCATGGTCATACGACTACGGCCATGCATGGAAATAAAGTACACCCCCCCACACCTATGGTCATACGACTACGGCCATGCATGAATATGAAGTGCACCTGCTTGATGCAGGCGGCGAAACAGGAAGGGGGTAGGATTAGCAAAACATTTTCCGTGTAATATATGGAAACAACGTATATACCAGGTATATAACGCCCCTTCATTCTTCGTGCTCAGCAGGAGCTTGTCGCGATGACTATTTCTCGCGCAAACATGATGGCGTCGCTGTTGCCGGCTGAAACCTCGACCAAAATCCCGACAAGATAACCTCAACCGAACCTATCAACGCTAATCTCGACGACATGAATCTCCCAACCAAAATCTCGACACAATTGAACTCTCAACAGAAAATCTCGACGCTACAGTAGTCTCCACCACAGCTCTCAACGACAATCTAAATCTCGACAGAAAATCTCGACAGAATCTGTACCTTAGCCGATACTGGTGTATATAGGACCGACGAAAGTTTCCGAGCGTCAAAACTATACACCTCTGGTCGGCATTACGCGAGGCCAAAAACAAGTTAACTTAAACCTCGCCAGTATCTTGATGTCCCCCCCGACCCCTCCCCTCCCCTCCCCTCCCCCGCCATCCAGGTTGATGGGTCCTCCCGTGGGCGGGGTAGTGGGCGAAGAATACAAGCTTGGTGGTTCGAAGCCTGGGGGGGCTAAGACGGCGAAGCCCATGAGCGAGATGGAAAAGTGAGTTTGTGTTGAGACAAACAAGCAAATATACTGTGAAAACCAACTAACCTACTGTTCGTAGTGTTATTGTACTATATTTCGTTGGCGTCGTCTGCCAATACCGTTTAGCAACAATGTTTATTGAATCCGTTTATTAACTTTGTTGATCAACATCGTTCAGCATCGTCTCTCAGTGTCGTTGATCAACATCGTCTTGCTCTATATCGTTGGTCAGCATCGTCTCTCACTTATCGTCGTTCGGTATCGTGTGTCAGTATCGCTTGTTAATATCGTGTATCAACATCGTTTGCTAACATCGTGTTGTCAACATCGTGTTGTCAACATCGTTTGCCGACATCGTTTGCTAATATCATTGGTCAACATCGTTTATATAACATCGTTTGCTGACATCGTTTGTCAACATCGTTTGCCAACATTGTTTGCCGACATCAGTGGTTAACATCGCTTTATCAACATCACTTTATCAGCATCGCCTATCCATATCGCTTAATCAAGCCACCGTTTAATCGACGCCCGTTGTCGTTACCGCTTGCCTCGCCAGAATGATGGAGGAGATGAAGCAGCGCCAAGAGCAGAAGACGTCTGGCGGCGGAGTTGCGGCTGCAGGACCTCCGGGGCAGGGCGGGCGCAGACAGGGGGGCAGACAGGTGAGCTGTGAGCTTGGCAATGGCGGTCATCCCCATGGCCTAAAGGACTATCTGCGACTGCAGTAGTATTCGACACAATAGTTGGCTCATGCGTACTTCAGCAAAATTGACGAAAATTCTCGAATATCATCCCTTCGAAACTGCCATTTTTATGGGACATGCTACTTGGAATTTGTGGGGGACACATTATTTTCAGTAGTATAAGGGTTGAACAACCAACCGTAGCCGTAACCCTTACTCCGACCGTCTGGAAAAATTCTCGGAGAAGGAGATGCAACGAGGAGTTAGCGTGGGCTGTCAAACCATTCTGTCTGCGCTAGGCCATGTCGTTAACACTACGTACGTACTGCCAAGTCGTGAACACTGCCCTGCCAAGTCGTAAACATTAACTGATGGTCGCAGTAGCTTAAGTTGCCTAACATTGTTTAGAATGTATCAAAATTGTATAGAATGATGAAACATTATTTTAAGTGTTGCAAACGACCCCGCATACCCCCCCCCCCCCCCCCCCCCCCCCCCTCCCCCCCGAACACCTCACGGTGCTTCTTCGCGCTTGGTGCAAGCAATGTCTGCCCGGTCGGTGAAAGCCCAACGCGCTCCGTCCCATCATTGTAGGGATGCGACGGTCTATGGTCATACGATTACGGCCATGCATGACAATGAGTAGGCTCGAAAGGGATGCGTGGTCAATGGTCCAACGACTACGTAAGGCAAGCAACAAATTAGTACCCCCCGGCAAGCAATGTCTGCCTGGTTGGTGAGAACCCAACGTGCCCCGTCCCGGCATTGTAGGTATGCAAGGGTCTATGGTCAAACGACTACGGCCGTGCACGACATGAGTACCCCCCCCCGCACCCCGCACCCCGCCCGCGCAATGGTTAACGCTCACCCCTCCGCTCCTTCGTCTCGGCCGTGACCCAGATCGACACATTTTTTGAGGAGATCAGGGGACGGGTGGACGCGGGGTCCAGCCACCAGATGTACGCCGACCAGACCCCCAGCTCGGGCTCGATGGACGACGGGGACCCGACCTCGACCAACCTGTACCTCGGCAACCTCGCCCCGACGGTCACGGAGGAGGCGTTACAGGTGCGCCCCCCCCCCCCCCCCCCCCCCCCTGCTGTCTCTGAAAGTGGCCACACCAGAAAAAATAAATCAATACATTGATGGCTGTCGTCCATATGCAAGTCCGCCTCACAGGCGGTTCTTAGCATGATGCAGCTCACCCTCCACGCGACTCGCCGAACACCTCACGGCGCTTCGCCCTTGGTGCTAGCAATGTCTGCCTGGTCGGTGAAAACCCGACATGCTCCGTCCCGGCATTGTACTCGTAGGGATGCGAGGGTCTATGGTAATACATACGACTACGGCCATGCATTTAACATTTAAGTACCCCCCCCCCACCCCCCCCCCCCCCCCCCCCTCCGCCCCATTCTCTCTTACCTGCCATCCTTTCCTTTGGACCTGAGCCTTTCCCTTTGCTTTACCCCTTACCCCTACCCTTACCCTTACCTTGCCCTCACCTCTACCCCTTTCCCTGTCCTTATACTTTCCCCTACCCTGTACGCTTACTTCTACGCTCACCTTCACTTTTACCCCTTGTCCTTATTTAAAATTTCTGCTACGAATTGTGTCCTTTTTTTTCTTGCAGGAATCGTTTTCGCCCTTCGGCAAGGTTTACTCGATCAAGATCATGTGGCCGAGGACGGACGAGGAGCGGGCGCGGAAGCGCAACTGCGGGTTCGTCAGCTTCTGGAGGAGGGAGGACGCTGTCAACGCCAAGCGCACCCTGATGGACACCGACTTCGAAGGTTTGTCGCTGATTCCTCCCCCCCTCATACGTTGTTCGTTGTTGTGGTTGTTGTTGTTGGTGGTGATTGGGAAGGTGTTGGTCGCGTTGTTGGTGACGATGTTGTTGTTGTTGGTGTTGTTTCGGTGTTGGTGTTCTAGTGTTTGTTTTGGTGTTGGCCGACTTCGAAGGTTCGTCGCTGATTCCTACCCCCCGCATACGTTGTTTGTTGTTGTGGTTGTTATTGTTGGTGGTGATTGGGAAGGTGTTGGTGGCGTTGTTGGTGACGATGTTGTTGTTGTTGGTGTTGTTTCGGTGTTGGTGTTCTAGTGTTTGTTTTGGTGTTGGCCGACTTCGAAGGTTCGTCGCTGATTCCTACCCCCCGCATACGTTGTTTGTTGTTGTGGTTGTTATTGTTGGTGGTGATTGGGAAGGTGTTGGTGGCGTTGTTGGTGACGATGTTGTTGTTGTTGGTGTTGTTTCGGTGTTGGTGTTCTAGTGTTTGTTTTGGTGTTGGCCGACTTCGAAGGTTCGTCGCTGATTCCTACCCCCCGCATACGTTGTTTGTTGTTGTGGTTGTTATTGTTGGTGGTGATTGGGAAGGTGTTGGTGGCGTTGTTGGTGACGATGTTGTTGTTGTTGGTGTTGTTTCGGTGTTGGTGTTCTAGTGTTTGTTTTGGTGTTGGCCGACTTCGAAGGTTCGTCGCTGATTCCTACCCCCCGCATACGTTGTTTGTTGTTGTGGTTGTTATTGTTGGTGGTGATTGGGAAGGTGTTGGTGGCGTTGTTGGTGACGATGTTGTTGTTGTTGGTGTTGTTTCGGTGTTGGTGTTCTAGTGTTTGTTTTGGTGTTGGCCGACTTCGAAGGTTCGTCGCTGATTCCTACCCCCCGCATACGTTGTTTGTTGTTGTGGTTGTTATTGTTGGTGGTGATTGGGAAGGTGTTGGTGGCGTTGTTGGTGACGATGTTGTTGTTGTTGGTGTTGTTTCGGTGTTGGTGTTCTAGTGTTTGTTTTGGTGTTGGCCGACTTCGAAGGTTCGTCGCTGATTCCTACCCCCCGCATACGTTGTTTGTTGTTGTGGTTGTTATTGTTGGTGGTGATTGGGAAGGTGTTGGTGGCGTTGTTGGTGACGATGTTGTTGTTGTTGGTGTTGTTTCGGTGTTGGTGTTCTAGTGTTTGTTTTGGTGTTGGCCGACTTCGAAGGTTCGTCGCTGATTCCTACCCCCCGCATACGTTGTTTGTTGTTGTGGTTGTTATTGTTGGTGGTGATTGGGAAGGTGTTGGTGGCGTTGTTGGTGACGATGTTGTTGTTGTTGGTGTTGTTTCGGTGTTGGTGTTCTAGTGTTTGTTTTGGTGTTGGCCGACTTCGAAGGTTCGTCGCTGATTCCTACCCCCCGCATACGTTGTTTGTTGTTGTGGTTGTTATTGTTGGTGGTGATTGGGAAGGTGTTGGTGGCGTTGTGGGTGACGATGTTGTTGTTGTTGGTGTTGTTTCGGTGTTGGTGTTCTAGTGTTTGTTTTGGTGTTGGCCGACTTCGAAGGTTCGTCGCTGATTCCTACCCCCCGCATACGTTGTTTGTTGTTGTGGTTGTTATTGTTGGTGGTGATTGGGAAGGTGTTGGTGGCGTTGTTGGTGACGATGTTGTTGTTGTTGGTGTTGTTTCGGTGTTGGTGTTCTAGTGTTTGTTTTGGTGTTGGCCGACTTCGAAGGTTCGTCGCTGATTCCTACCCCCCGCATACGTTGTTTGTTGTTGTGGTTGTTATTGTTGGTGGTGATTGGGAAGGTGTTGGTGGCGTTGTTGGTGACGATGTTGTTGTTGTTGGTGTTGTTTCGGTGTTGGTGTTCTAGTGTTTGTTTTGGTGTTGGCCGACTTCGAAGGTTCGTCGCTGATTCCTACCCCCCGCATACGTTGTTTGTTGTTGTGGTTGTTATTGTTGGTGGTGATTGGGAAGGTGTTGGTGGCGTTGTTGGTGACGATGTTGTTGTTGTTGGTGTTGTTTCGGTGTTGGTGTTCTAGTGTTTGTTTTGGTGTTGGCCGACTTCGAAGGTTCGTCGCTGATTCCTACCCCCCGCATACGTTGTTTGTTGTTGTGGTTGTTATTGTTGGTGGTGATTGGGAAGGTGTTGGTGGCGTTGTTGGTGACGATGTTGTTGTTGTTGGTGTTGTTTCGGTGTTGGTGTTCTAGTGTTTGTTTTGGTGTTGGCCGACTTCGAAGGTTCGTCGCTGATTCCTACCCCCCGCATACGTTGTTTGTTGTTGTGGTTGTTATTGTTGGTGGTGATTGGGAAGGTGTTGGTGGCGTTGTTGGTGACGATGTTGTTGTTGTTGGTGTTGTTTCGGTGTTGGTGTTCTAGTGTTTGTTTTGGTGTTGGCCGACTTCGAAGGTTCGTCGCTGATTCCTACCCCCCGCATACGTTGTTTGTTGTTGTGGTTGTTATTGTTGGTGGTGATTGGGAAGGTGTTGGTGGCGTTGTTGGTGACGATGTTGTTGTTGTTGGTGTTGTTTCGGTGTTGGTGTTCTAGTGTTTGTTTTGGTGTTGGCCGACTTCGAAGGTTCGTCGCTGATTCCTACCCCCCGCATACGTTGTTTGTTGTTGTGGTTGTTATTGTTGGTGGTGATTGGGAAGGTGTTGGTGGCGTTGTTGGTGACGATGTTGTTGTTGTTGGTGTTGTTTCGGTGTTGGTGTTCTAGTGTTTGTTTTGGTGTTGGCCGACTTCGAAGGTTCGTCGCTGATTCCTACCCCCCGCATACGTTGTTTGTTGTTGTGGTTGTTATTGTTGGTGGTGATTGGGAAGGTGTTGGTGGCGTTGTTGGTGACGATGTTGTTGTTGTTGGTGTTGTTTCGGTGTTGGTGTTCTAGTGTTTGTTTTGGTGTTGGCCGACTTCGAAGGTTCGTCGCTGATTCCTACCCCCCGCATACGTTGTTTGTTGTTGTGGTTGTTATTGTTGGTGGTGATTGGGAAGGTGTTGGTGGCGTTGTTGGTGACGATGTTGTTGTTGTTGGTGTTGTTTCGGTGTTGGTGTTCTAGTGTTTGTTTTGGTGTTGGCCGACTTCGAAGGTTCGTCGCTGATTCCTACCCCCCGCATACGTTGTGTGTTGTTGTGGTTGTTGTTATTGTTGTTGGTGGTGATTGGGATTGTGTTGGTGTCGTTGTTGGTGATGATTTTGTTGTTATTGGTGTTTTTTCGATGTTGATGTTTTTCTAGTGTTTGTTTTGGTGTTGGTAGTGTGTTGGTGATGTTGTTGTGGTTGTTGGTGTTGTTTCGATGTTGGTGGTGTTGTATTAATAGTTATTGTTTTGGTGTGGGTGGTGTGTTGTTGTTGTTGTTGTTGTTGATGTTGTTTTGTTGTTGTTAATTGTTGCTGGTGGTGGTGGTGGTGTTGATGCTGTTGATGTTGTTGGCGTTGTTTCCGATGTAGGCGCTGTAGTTTGGTGACGTCGACGTTGGTGTTGACGTTGCTTTTGGTGCTGTTGCTGACGCCACCACCGCCGCCGCCGCCACTGCCGCCGTTTTTCTTCTCTTTTCTTTTTTCTTCACTATCGCTACCGCTTTTTTCTCCCTTCCAACCTTTGTTGCCAGGCCACCGCATGACGATCGGGTGGGGGAAGCCGATCAACAAGCTCGCCAACGCGGTCGGGGTGGATACGAAGATTGAGCTGCAGGAGGCGCCGCCGGCGGATGTGCTAGACCCTGGCCTGCCCGAGAGCTTGCAGAAGCTTACCCCGGAGGCCAAGGCCAGCCTGCAAAAGGTGCGGAGTCTTGTTTCCACTGTTGGACGTTGTGCGTTTTGTTCTTCGGAGGGGTTGTAAAGAGCGAGGAGGGCGGGAGGAAGAGGAGGGAGAGAGGGGGGCGAGGCGGGCGTAGTGCTGCCACGCAGGGGGGTGAGGTTGTACTCATGTCATGCAGGGCCATGGTCGTATGACAATTGGCCATGCCGTGCTTGGCCGTAGTCGTATGAACATAGACCCTCGCATCCCCAAAGTAGGGGGACGGAGCACGTCGGGTTTCCACTGACCAGGCAGAGGGGGGAAGGGGGCAGCGCTGCCGTATTTTTTTTTTGCTGGTTGTTGGAGGGGGCGTGGACTAATCAGACCGAATTTTTGCTTTGATTGGACGGACGCGTCGATCGATTAAAACTTAAATTAAAACCTCACGAGACCGGATCAACCCCATTTTACCCGAACGATTCGACGAGTTCAATGACGAATCTGGCGGACGTAAGCCACTTCACCGATCCAGTTTGAGCGATTCATTCCGATGGACCCAATCTATAACCGATACAATCTAACCGATATATCATTCAACCGAAAGTATCTGACCGAATCGATTCTACCGACTCTACGGACTCAAGCGGTCTTACGAGTATTGTTCTGCCCCCGCTTTTCTCGATGCCTTCCCCCGCTCGCCACGCCCCTTGCCCGGTAACCCCCCCCCGGCATTGTAGGGATGCGAGGGTCTATGGTCATACGACTACTGCCATGCATGCAAATGAAGTACACCCCCCCCCCCCGTCTCCGTCTCCGTCTCGAAAGGGATTCGTGGTCAACGGTTAAATGGCTATATAAAACATGCAACAAATGAGTACGCCCCCGAAACAACGTAGTGAGCGCCCCAGCTGGTGGAGGTGTCTCTACTAGAAGTAGGAACGGTGCTCCGTCTCGAAAGGGATGCGTAGTCAATGGTCAAATGACTAAGGCAAACAACAAATGAGTACGCCCCCCCCCCCCCCCCCCCACATCCCCCACTCCCTCTCCCACAACGCCATCACATGGAAACAAGAACGCGCTACCAACATTCACGTGGTCCCCCGACGTCCCACCATTACCCACAACCCCCACCCACGCTGTCGCGGCAGATTTTACCCACGCTGAACCCCAGCAACAACGCTGTAGCAGCGTCGCTCCAGGCTTTGACGGGGTCGAACAATTGGATGGGCACCGTGGCCGCTTTTGGGATTCCCACCAATGGAGGCGCCGGGGGGGGGTTGCCATCTTCTTCACCCCGTGCCCCGTCGTCGAAACGCCAGAGCGCGGCAATCAGTGGAGCCCCTCTCTTGGCGGCGGCCGGGGGGCTGGCGGCGGCTTCGGCGGTGGCAGGTACGAAGTACAATTTTTTTTTTTTCTTTCGGGTTTGTATGTTTTGCGTTCGTGCATTTGTTGGGGTGGGGGTGGGGGTGGGGGTGGGGGCGTACGTATGTATAAATGGGTGCATGCTGTAGGCGTAAATGCTTATGTACGGGTGTTGTATGCAGCCACGGTGTGTTCGTGTTTGTGTGTGTATGTTGGGGTGCGTGCGTCGTTTCTGTGTGTATACCCCGCGCTCTTGGAGATCAGGAGGGCGAGCGAGTTTCCGAAGGTCGTAGCGGCGGAGGCGGGCTTTGAGTTGTCTTCAGTGTTTAGCGTAGATCAGATTAAGGAATGAAGGGCAAAAGGAAGGACGGTGTCTCGGTGGCACAATCATGACGCGTCGAGGCCGAACAAAAATCAGATGAAAAACAAAGTAAAGCAAAGCATGCTTAACTGTAGAGCAGCAGCCAACGCCCCCCTCCCCCTCCCCTCTGCTCTTTTCTTCCCACCACGAAAAACTTGTCACATACTTGCCGCATACACGCGCGCACCCTCCTCTCCCCCTTAATAGCTGCCCTGGCCATCTCTAAAGGGAAACCCGTCGTTTCGAGCGACGGCGCCACGGGGGGCGGGGACAAAGGACCGGGCACTACCGCCACCACCACCAATGGTGGCACTGGAGACAGTGGCAGGCCTAGAGGTGACAGCATTGGCGGTGGAGGTGGGCGGTCGAGATCGAGGTCGCGGAGCTCGTCGCGATCGTCGAGGTCGTCGCGGTCTAGGAGTCGGTCTAGCAGCCGTCGCAGCCGGTCCAGGTCGGGGTCCAGGTCAAAGTCCAGGTCGAGGAGCAGAGGGAGGAGCAGGAGCTCCAGCAGGGGGAGGAGAAGGGGCCGGAGCGACAGCAGAGGGTCTTCTAGGTCGCGCTCGTCTTCTAGGGGTAGCAGGTGGGAATCGGGGGGGAAACGTGGTGGGGGGGCGGGGGAGAGTGGGAGAGGTTTTTATGGTAGCCGATGTAGTGCGATTGATGGGCTTTGGAACGGGGTGCAAACGCGTAACAGTGCTGGGAACGGCGTGGCAGTAGTGCTAACGCTGTGGCCAAGCTTTGACAAAATGGTTTGATGGTGCACGCGAACTCATCACAGATTAATTCCGAGAAGTGCCCAGGGTTTGGTTTGGAGTTAGGTCTTCGAGTCAAGAGTGCTGGAAATGTTTTGCCGACATTAAGAACGCAGCTTTCATCGAGCGTGGCGATATCTATCAATCATGTACCGAAGTAATTCCAACCCTCTTCTCTTCCCCGCTCTATAGGTATTGAATAAGACAGGGATGCTTTCACCCGCCCCCCCCTATTCAAATTAACTCATTGAAGCTGTCGTCCATATGCAAGTCCGCCTCAGAGGCGGTTCTTAGCAGGATGCAGCTCACCCTCCACGCGACTCGCCCAATACCTCACGGCGCTTCGCGCTTGGTGCAAGCAATGTCTGCCTGGTTGGTGAAAACCCAACGTGCTCCGTCCCGGCATTGTAGGGATGCGAGGGTCTATGGTCATACGACTACGGCCATGCATGGAAATGAAGTACCCCCCCCCCCCGCCCCCCCCAGGAATACGCGTTGATCTTGACGATAGTGTTTACCCCATCTCTTTCCCTCATTCCCCTCCCTATGCTTTTCCACTCCCCGGTCGGACAGCCGTGACGGACGCCGGGGAAGAAGCGGGTCCCGAGACCGCAGGAGGCGTCGCAGCAACAGCCGATCGTTGGACAGGGGGAGACCCCGGAAAGAGGGGCCGCGCAGGGGAGACGTCAAGATCGAGGTCGAGGTACGTACCGTGCCCCTTCTGCTGATTTCCTTAGTTATCATCCGATATTGTTTCTTCGTTCCCTCTATGTACGTCATTAGGTATTGCCCCTTACTGTTCATTGTTGCATTGCATTCAGTCTTCGTTGTTTGTTTTCACTCTGGTATCATGGCTTGTATATAAAACGACGAATTGACAAGGAACAAGTACGAGTGGCACAGGACAATACAAATATCACACCCAGAATCATTCTTCGTTAGGTTTTCTTTGTTTTTCAGGTATTTTGACATATTTTATACGATGTTTCTTCTGCACTCTTTTGTTCTTAGCCCTTTACTGACCGTTCTTTCTTTGTCTTTTTGATGTATTACAGCTGCCGGCGGAAAAGGAGAGGCGGTACATGGTGGACCGCACGGCGCGTTACGTGGCGAAGGACGGCCAGGCATTCGAACAGGTACTTGTATTTTAGGGCATGGTATGCTAATCTTGTGGCTCTTGTCTTACTGGGTGGTGGTGGCGATGGTAGTGATGGTCCTCTATCGCATTGACACGAACGAAATCGGATGCGGAGTTGAGTGCCGACACGAAGTCGGACACCGATCCGGAATCGGATATCAGTGCGGAATCGGATGTCGATGCAGAATCTGCTGTCCATGCGGAAGCGGAGATCGATGCGGAATCTGCTGTCAATGTGGCCCTGGAGATCGGGAGTTCGTATCTCCCTGGGTTCACCATATTAAGGCCGGTCTAAGGTCTTCACTAAATCCCTGTTACCACCATCACTCCAGCTTGTAGGTTCAGTTTAGCTACTCACAGGTCCTTCCTTCCTAACTGTCTGCCTCTTTTTCTCGTATACCCGGAGCGTAAAATGCCCTCTTCTCGCGATGTGACCATTCCAAGATCCAGGCAAGCATACACTAAGCGATTGTTCGAGCATGCACTGTACGACAGCATGCTGCGTGTGATGTGTGTGTGTGTTATACACGCACATCATCCATGATACGTGGCATTGGTTCGTCTCTATTTTGTTCTTCGGAGCCGTATCGAGTAGATCATACGACGGTGCTGACCGATCCCCAAGATTACGACCCCGTCTTTTGACGGCCTCACATCTTGACAACCTTCCCTTCCATTAGAAGGCAGCGGGAAGCGCCTTTATATAACCGCTTGACCCCCACTCATACTCTAGCCCTCCGCGCATAGCCAGTACAGGTAGCTACGACACATTTGCCGTATCCGGACACCGCCGCTGTAACAGTGGGATCGGATATTGATACGGAATCGGGCGCCGTTTCGGAACTGGATGCCGACGCGGAATCGGGCACCGCTGCGGAGTTGGATGCCGATGCGGAGATGGGTGTCGATGCATAATCGGATGCTTGTGCGAAATCGGACGCCGATGCAGAATCAGACGCCGATCCAAAATGTGTTGCCGATTCGGACTTGAATGCCGATTCAAAATCGGTGCCGACGCGAAATCAGACGCCAGGGTGGAATCAGACGTCGGCGCGGAACGCCGATTCAGAGTTGGACCGAAATCGGATGCCGATTTGGAATCGGTCCGGGATCGGATGCCGATGTGGAATCAGACGACCACACGAACGTATACAACGGTGTTGAAGATGTCGATATGGAAATCTGCCGCCTATGCGGAACCAGATTTTCCGATGCGGAGTCGGCTGACGCGGTGTCTAATGCCTGTGTGGAATCGGACGCCGATGTTGAATCGAATGCTGACGTGGAGCTAGACGTCGATCCGGAATCGGATACCGATGCAGAATCATAAGCCAGAGCGAAAGCAGACGTTGGTGTGGAATCGGACGCCGAATCAAATGTCTATATGCCGAATCGGATATCGATGCCGAATCGGATGCTGATGCGGAACTGGATGCCTTCGCAGAATCGGACGCCCACGTGAAACCAGACACTGGTGTGGAATCGGACGTCGAGGCGGAAGGGAACGTCGACCCCGAGTCGGATACCGATGCGGAACCGAATGCCGACGCGGAAATGGCATGCTGATGCAAAATCGGATGCCAACGCGAAGTCGGGTTCCGGTGTGGAATTGGATGCTGACGCGGAGTCGGGTATCGATTATCGGTGCGGAATCGGATGCCAATGCAGAACGAGACCCGATGCGGAATCGGGTATCGATGCCGACGCCGAATCGGATGCCGGTGCGGAACCGAATGCCGATGAAGAATCGGTCGCCAACGCGAAATCAGAGGCTGTGCTGGTGTGGAGTCGAACGTCGATGTGGAATCGGATGTTGATGCGAAAGGGGATGTCGATCCCGAATCGGATGCCGATGCAAAACCGGATGCCGATGCAGAATCTGATGCCAATGCAAAACCAGACTGCGGTGTGGAATCAGATGCCGAAGCGGAGTCGGATGTCAATTATCGGTACCGACGCCGAATCGGATGTCGTTGCGGAAGATGTTGACCCCGAATCGGATGCCAAGGCAGAACCAGATGAATCGGTTGCCGATGCGGAACCGAATGCCGATGCAGAACCGGACGCCAAAGCGAAATCAGAGGCTGTACTGGTGTGGAGTCGAACGTCGATGCGGAATCGGATGTTTTTACGGAAGGGGATGTCGACCCTGGATCAGATACCGATGCGAAACCGGATGCCGATGCAGAATCGGACGCCAACGCGAAACCAGACGCTGGTGTGGAATCAGATGCCGAAGCGCAGTCGGATACCGATTATCGGTGCCGACGCCGAAGGGGATGTCGACCCCGAATCGGATGCCAAGGCGGAACCAGATGAATCGGTTGCCGATGCGGAACCGAATGCCGATGCAGAATCGGACTCCAACGCGAAATCAAAGGCTGTACTGGTGTGGAGTCGAACGTCGATGTGGAACCGGATGTTATTGTGGAAGGGGACGTCCACGCCGAATCGGATGCCGATGCAAAACCGGATGTCGATCCCTAATCGGATGCCAACTCGAAATCAGATTTCTGTGTGGAATCAGATGCTGAAGCGGAGTTGGATATCGATTATCGGTGCCAACGCCGATTTGGATGTCGATGCGGAAGGAGATGTCGACCCCGAATCGGATGCTGAGGCGGGGAACCAGATGAATCGGTTGCCGATGCGGAACCGAATGCCGATGCAGAATCGGACGCCAACGCGAAATCAGAGACTGTACCGGTGTGGAGTCGAACGTCGATGCGGGATCGGATGTTAAGGCGGAAGGAGGTATCGACCCCGAAACGGATGTCGATGCGGAAGGGGATGTCGACCTCGAATCGGATGCCAGGGCGGAACCAAATGAGTCGGTTGCCGATGCGGAACCGATTGCTGATGCAGAATCGGACGCCAACGCGAAATCAGAGGCTGTATTGGTGTGGAGTCGAACGTCAATGCGGAATCGGATGCTAGTGCGGAAGGAGATGTCGAGCCCGAATCGGATGCCGATGCGAAAACGAATGCCGATGCAGAACCGGATGCCAACTCGAAATCAGATTCCGGTGTGGATCGGATGCCGAAGCGGAATCGAGTGTGTCGATGCCGACGCCGAATCGGAGGTCGATGCGGAAGGAGATGTCGACCCCGAATCGGATGCCAAGGCGGAACCGGATGCCGATGCAGAATCGGATGCGGGCGTGAAATCAGACTCCGGTGTGGAATCGGATGCCGAAGCGGGATCGGCAGAATCGGATGTCGATGAGGAATCGGCATGTCGATGCGAAATCGGATACCAATGCAGAACGACAATGCGGAATCGGGTGTCGATGCCAACGCCGAATCGGATGCTGATGCAAAATTGGATGCCAACGCGAGATCAGACTTCGGTGTGGAATCGGATGCCGAAGCGGAATCGGCAGAATCGGATGTCGATGCGGAATCGGATGCCTATGCAGAACGGCGTCCGATGCCATATTGGGTGTCGATGCCTAATAGGACGCCAATGCAGAATCGAACTTCGTTCTTGAATCGGATGCGGACGCGAAGCCAGACGCCAGTGCGGAATGGGACGTCGACGCGGAACCACACTCGGAGTAGGAGGCCGATGTGGAATCGGACGCGGATGCCGAATCGGACACGGATGCGGAATCGGATGTCGATGCGGAATCGGATGCCGATTCAAAATCGTACAGGATGCCGATGCGAAATCGTACAGGATGCCAATGCGTAATCGGATGCCGATGCGGACTCGCAGAGCCGAATCGGATTCCGATTCTGAAACGGACACCGATGTGGAATCGGACGCCGAGTCGGAATAGGATGTCGGCGCGGAATCGCATGCTGACGCGAAAGTAGATACGATGGCTGCAGTTCATGTTGCTGATGCTGCAGTTTGTTGTTGTATTTGTTCCGTTGGTGTTCGTGCTTGCACGCGTTGTGGGCGCTCTGTTGTCTTATCTTTCCCGTTTTGAATTTGGCCCGTGCTTTCATCGAACATGGAAATCGTTTGACCATCCCCTTCGTCCCGCCTACGAGTAGTGCAGAGGCCTCAGGGTACACGTAGAATCAACCAATCCTTTTCCTACTGCGACAGCACCCCGAATCGTAATTCGTACTTCCAAATATGGTACAGTAGTTTGGACCCGAAACAAAAGGGCAGTGCTTCTATTTTTGTAACCACCCGCTGTAATGTCATACACTAGGCACAATTTAGAGCACACAAGCAGTCAGCCCTCCCCCCCCTTCCAGCTACAAATACCCCCTCCGTATACTGTAAATATGTAACGCCTCGGTGCTTTTTCGGCGCACATAGCATTGTAGCAGACCCCCCCCCCCCTCCCGCAAGTCCCCTTCCCTCACTCCCCGCCCTCCCTCACGCCCACTTTCCCTTACGCCCCCCGGTTGTAAATGCCTCATGACGTACTGCAGCGCCTGCTGGATCGCGAGGCGAACAATCCGGACTTCGCTTTTCTGTTCGAGTACGAGTCGAAGGAGGGGCAGTACTACCGCTGGAAGGTGAGCGGGGGTTAGTATCCCTGGAATATCATGCTCTCGTTGCGTACGTACTGTTCGGTGTGTATAGCAACTGCGTACGTGCTGTGTGCTGAATACAGCAGCTTCGTGCATACCCTGTGTGCTGTGTATAGCAGCTGCGTACGTGCTGTGTGCTGAATATAGCAGCTGCGTACATACCCTGTGTGCTGCATATACCAGCGTCCATATGCTTCTGGAAACCCCTACGCATGTTTTTGGAAATTTGAGCCGTTTAGGTTATTTTATTGCTGTACTGAAGGTTAAGGTTCCTCACTACGACGTGCTGTGCCTTTTTTGCTATTTTTGTTTCAATGCTGAATGTTGATGTTAAAGAAAATCCGCACCTCTGTACGGTTGTTTTTTTGTTCGGTTGGGTCTTTTGCTTTGGTTTGTTTAGTCAGTTTTATTAACGGGCATTTTGTTTTGGTGTTTGTGTTTGTGTGTTTTGATTTATTTGTTCTTTGTTTTGAATATTTGTTCGATTTCATTCCGTTCTGTGTCAACACAGGAAACTATTCTAGCGGTGAGTTCAGCCGACCCCGGCTGATGTTCGTTCAACTCTTTCCTCAGCGCCAATCGTCCAGGCCGTGGTCGTGGTCGTGTGGTTCTAGAAAATACAATGGACGATGCATGATAGCGATGACTAACTACTATGTTACTGAAATTGTTTTAATTCGATGGAAACATGCGTTGTGCGGGGTTGTTCGGGCACGAGAACAGGCACATCGAGCGATAATTCCACGGCAGTTTTCCCTCTCTCGAAGAACTTGCTGTGTGAAACATAACGGCCTTGGGCACAAGCGATTATAGATTATCATCACATGTACAGGCTGGTTTGACAGGCAGTCGAGCAATAACCGCGCGGTTCCCCCCCCCATGTCGGAAGCGCTAGCTATCTTAACCGCAGAAAAAAGTTAGACGCCAAATCATCCCCTACCGGAACATGCCTCATCACGGTCTTGGCCACGCGGTGATGCATCCCTGTACCCCGTTCCGCATCGTCTCACGACGGTCTTAGAGGCATTATTTTGCCCAGCCTGAAGGCAGGCAGTCGGAATAATAAGAATAAGAACACGAACCTGCATCCGTTGATCCCTAATATCGAGCAGCTGTTATAGGGTGTTAGCGAAGATTTGTGGTTGGAACCAATTTGGTTGGGTTTTTTTTTGTGGCCTGTTTCCTATATAAAAGTGAACCCAACACAAGGAACCTTCCTAAGAATGACAAACCAACCCAAGAAAAAACAGCAAAAAAAATGTCAAAATGCCACTTTTACTCCCCAAACTAGTTATTCTTGTAGGGCTAACTCTTAAGGAAGGTTGAAGGTTCCAAGGGGTGGGTTCATTTGTATTTTTATACAAAGGAAAATAGGCCACCAGAAACCCAACCAAATTTGTCCCAACCAAAATTCTTCGCAAACAACCCCCTCCTATTATTTCTGGTATTGGGAGACCGAGAGGATATAGATATTAAAAAATTAAAAAAACAACAGCTGTGAGATCGAGGATTTCGTCGAAACTCATCATCGCTAGCTGAGTGTCGATCGCGCGTACTTAAGGGTTTTATATGTAGCAGTTGGAAGAATGAGAACAAGAATAAGGACCGTGATCCGTTGACCCCCCCCCCCCAACAGGTGTTTTCTCTGGTGATGGGAGACCGAGAGGACAGATGGTTGAGCCGACCTTTCCAGATGACGCCGAACGGCCCTTGGTGGGTTCCGCCAGAGGAGCCGCTAACGTCTTCGAGCGACAGCGAGGACGAGGAGGAGCGAGAGAGGCTAAAGGAGATCAAGCGCAAGAAGGAGGCCCTGGCGAACAGGTGAGGGGTTCGGGGTTTGGTGATATGTGTACGCGGTGGCTCTTTTTTGTTGGATTTGTCTTGGTGGTGTTGGTGGTGGTTGCCTTGATTCTGCACGTAGTATATGTCAGATGTCAAAACACGAGCGAGCGCCATCAGATTGTTGTCGTAAATCCCACAAACTATCCTGAGGACTGAGACTATCCAGGGAACACCGAAAGCGCCTGATTACATGTCTGAGATTGACTGTTGAGACTGAGAAATGAGGTTGCGAACTGAATATTTCAGCACGCAGCATTCTCTTCTTCCTGCAACCCTTGGCATTGCCTTGATTCTGCACGTAGGCGTCAGATATTGAAACACGAGCGAGCGCCATCACATTGTCGTAAATAATAAGGATGGTACCGAATAACTGATGTACCAGGTATAAGTCCTATCCGAAGCAGGGGTGCCGGCGACCCATGCGGAGCCCTTGTAACCTATATATAGTCAGCCAACTCACACGCTTAACCATCAACATTTTACAACCAACACCCCCAATTCACACAACCCAATCCACCACCAACATTCCGCAGTCAACAATATACAATCCGCTCTATATATCGACATCAACGATCCACAATCCACAACCAGCAAGCCAAACACCCAACAATCGACAATGCAACAGTGTTTTTTTTTTAGCCTATCCTGTGACCGACCACGGACCAGATTTTTGGCGACGAGTAATATTGCGAGGACTACCACAACAATGCCAGTGTCGACCAAAACGCCGGAAGAAACCAATCCACAATCTGCAACAAGCAAGCTTTATAACTGTTCACAATTAACAGTCCACAATCCACAACCTATAACCTCCCCGCGAAAGGTACAAGTACACGACTGGACGCGAGCTGGAGAAGGCGCGCGAGTCAGAGAAGGGGGCGGCGGAGCTGAGCGACAAGGACTTCGACGCCTTCAGCGCCCTCTTGCGCGGCCTGACCAACAGGTGATTGGATGCGGCTTAGGACTTAAGAATTTGACGTAAAGAGTGCATATTGAGAAGGAGGGAGCAAGGACAACAGATGGAGTATTGTGGATAAATCTTAGCGGGAAGTAGACATAGAAGGGAAGTTAGACTTTGCGCGTAGGTTTCCTTTGTGTCCATGGTTTTCTGCTTTCGGGAATGTTATGAGTGATCAACGTTGAAGCTCATGCTGCACATGGTCGGATGGCAAATATGATAATAATAGGTGATTGATGGGTTTGTCCGTTATGATTGGTTGGCTTCGTGGTTGCTTAGTTGTGATTGGTTGGGTTCTTGGTCGGTTGCATAGGAGGCCGGGACCCTCCCCCCCCTTGGACAGCGTGGGCGTAAACAATTATTTGTGGAGACATTGAGCAATGGAGCAACCCCCCCCCGAGATGTCGATAAACCTCTCTATTCGGTAAACGCCTATATGATGGTGTGCTACATTGGCCAATGTCTCCACAAGGGTTTTTTTCACGCCCGCATTTTTTTTCAAGGGGGGGGGGGGGGGGTCCTGGCCACCTATTTGTGTGTGGTTGTGATTGGTTGGTTTCATGTTTCATTGGTTGTTTGCTTATGGTTGGTGAAGGGGCGGCGGAGCTGAGCGACAAGTACTTCCACGCCTTCAGCGCCTTGCTGCGCGGCCTGACCGATAGGTAGGGCTGGGCACTGGCTGACTCAAGTCAGCAGCGATTGTGCTGTCGTCGAAATTAATCAGTATACTGGATTGCAGCAGTATGCTGTCTCCCCTCTCTCCTTCCGAAACGCATTTGGTGGGTTTCCGTGCAATTATATGGCGCTTTTATTGGGCGTACGTAAGATAAAACCTACTGGCGAGTATACTGGCTGGGTCCATCAGTAGATTACTACTGTCAGTACGTACTGTGGCAGTGCCCAGCCATACCAATAGGTGATTCGTTGGCTGGTTGTGCTCGGTTGTGATTGGTGAGTTGGTTTGCTCTGTTGGGGTTGGTTGATTGTTTGCTTGGTTAGTATGGATTGATTTGATTGGTTGGCTGGTTGATACAGGTTGATTGGTTGATTCTTTGCTTTGTTGGTTAACCTCCCGCCCCCTTTTTCCCCTCGCGTACGTCTGCCGCCTCCGATCCCGTCCTCCCAAACCTTGTTTTTATTTTCTTCAAAAAAACGAAATGGAAAAAAGCCGGGCCAAGGTGAAGGAAGCGATGGGCTTTGCGCTGGACCACGCGGACGCCAGCGCGGATGTAGTGGGCGTGCTGAAAGAAAGCCTGCTCGTTCCTGAAACTCCTATTCACGGTGAGGGGACAACGGCGTGGTTTTCTTGCCTGTTTTGGGTGTCAGTGTGTCCGCGTGTCTCTTTTGCCTGCTTGCATCTCCCCTGCGTGTCCTGTGTTTGTCTTTGTGTCCCGGTTTGTGTGCTGTCTTGTCTTGTCTCGACTGTGTGTCTTTTTGTGTCTCGTCTCGTATTGTCTTGTCTTGTCTTGTCTTGTCGTGATTCGTCTTGTCGTGTTTCGTCTCGTCTTGTCTCGTCTTGTCTCGTCTTGTCTTGTCGTTTCCCTCTTGCCTGAACTATTTTTCTACTGCAAACTTGATCCCATTCCAAACCCAAGTTCTTGGTCCCTGAAACATGGGATGCAGGTTTTAAGGGACTGACGTCTCACCGTGCCATGATGCCGTGACGCTTCTTGATGCCCTATTTTACACCAGGTATCTTGCCATTTTTTTTAATCGTATCTTGTTTTACTGTCGTGCAATACGATCTTCTCGTCTTTCATCGTCGCTTCTTTTTATTGTCGCCTTCTCTGTTATCGGTCGCGGCAGTCAAAATCGCGAGGCTGTACCTTCTGTCGGACGTGCTTCACAACAGCTCGGCCCCTGTGAAGAAAGCCTCCTCGTATAGGACCCACCTCCAGAAGGGACTGCCGGAGGTAAGGAACAAATGGAGACGTCTAACCTAGCGTAACGCGTTGGCGGACAGGAAGGAGGATGTTTGCTGCCCCCTGTTGTGCGGGCCGGGGATGGCGGGCTGTTGCGTGGGGGGTGTGCTGCGGCGTATGTGGCGGGGGGAAGGGGGGGGGGGTTGGGGGGACTTTCGTACAGCATGAGTGTCGCTGGTCTCATTCTCACTTTTTATTACACTGTACCAGCCAGCCATGGTGTTTTTTTCGTTTTGTTTTTATTCTCTTCCATTATTTGTCTCGTTTTTTTTTTTTTTTGCTTTTTTGCTCTCGTGTTATCGTGTTTACCCTTCATATTACTTCAAAAAGGACCCTACTTTAAAATCAAGTAGTTTGTATTAAAAAAACGTGGATTAAGTTCTGGAAGGGTTAAATGTAATATGTATATATTTTGCTGATGTTTCTTTGTTCTTATTACCACAAATCGCCCGTTCAGATTTTCGACGGGTTGAACGAGGCGTTCCGAGGGGTGGAAGGCCGTATGACAGCGAAGCAGGTGGAAGACAGGTGACCAACCACGGCGCGCGCAGGGGTTTCAGGGGGAAAATGGGGGGTGGATGGGGGGAGGGCGTTCGTGAGTGGGGGGGAGGTCAGAGGAAGACGGTGGAGGGATGGGGACGTTCTTTTCTTTTTTTGTTTTATCCTCTCTCCACGCAACAATGATCCACCTTTGGCTCTGTTTTTTTTACACATCTGATATATATATATCTATATCCTGGAAACGGAGAGGGGGGAGGGGTACTCGTGCGTAGTGGTCAAAAGGCGTTTTGCCTTATAAAACTTGTTTCGGGGCTTGAGAGTGGATAAAGGAACGAAAGTGATGACGACTATTGCATCGCCCACACGGAGGTTCCTGTGCTGCTGCGGCCAACCCAACGCACCCCCCCCCTCCCCACCGTGCCACCCACCCCCACCCCACCCCACCCCACCCCCCCCCACCCCCTACCCTACCCTACCCTACCCCACCCCACCCTACGGCGACATCGGCGGCGTATGTTGGCAGGATCATGGCATTGCTGTCTGCGTGGGACAACTGGTCCATCTACCCGCCCCTGTACATCACGGGGCTGGAGGCGTCTTTCATGCGGAAGACGGGGGACCTGGAGGCGAAGGACCTGACGGGGGTGGAGGAGTCTTCCCTCGACAAGGAGGCGTTGGCGCAGAAGGCGAACCAGGTGACCGACCTGGTCAGGGCCGCGCGGAAATTCCAAAAAATACCACCCTGTCCCTATGAATATATGGATCGTTTTGTGTGTTTATATTCGGTCCTAACGGTTCTTATATTTAGGGACATAGTGAAAGTGGGGAATTAATAGTTCAGATCCCACCCGTTAGACATGCGTGCAACACCAGATGTACGTCGCTCCCCTGTGTGCCCACCTGTTGTGCCCCCCCTCCTTGTCAGTGAAAACCCGACGTCCTCCGTCCCCGGCTTTGTAGGGATGCGAAGGTCTCTGTGATATGGGCATACGACTACGGCCATGCATGACACCAGTACACCCCCCACCCACCCCCGTCCCCCCCCCCCCATCCCCCCCCCCCTCCCCGTTCCACTCGTGTCTGTTCGCCCGAAACAAACCGTGCTGTATACCCCAGGCCGGCATTCACACGGAGGGCCTCTCTGCTCTGGACCTCCTGAAGCGCCTGAACTACCTCAACGAGTACGCCAAGCGCAAGGCTGCAAGCAAGGCGGGTGGTGTCGCTGGAGACGCTCAAGCCTCCTCCGCCTCCTCTGGCGGCACCGGCGGCGTTAATGGTATCGCGGGGGGCGGGAAGGGGGGCGTCGATGAGGACGATGGCGATGACGACGATGACGAGGACGAGGAAGACCTGGACGGTGTGCCTCTGGATGAAGGATCGTCCGCCGCCGCTGCTGTTGCTAGCGCCGTCGGAGGAGCCGGGGGCGGGGCGGGAAAACGGCAAGCTGCTGCTGCTGCTGCTGCTGCTGCTGCCGCTGCCTCTCGCTCTTCAGGGTTTTCGACGAAAGTTGGCGGGGACACCGGGGGCGGGGGGGGCGGGCTCGTCGGCAACCGAAGGGGGCGGGGGCAGTGGAAGGCCGTCAAGGCTAACTTGGGGGACTCGAGCTCCTCGTCTGAAGATGACGATGAGGATGTTGATGGCGTTCCGCTGGACGGCCCCGCAGCTGCGTCTGGTGTTCCTGCGAGCGCGGCCTCTGGCAGCTCTAGCGCTAAGGTTTCGGGCCGCAGCGGCGGTAGTGGTGGTGGTGGTGGGCGTGGTAGTAGTGGTAGCAGTACTTCGAGCGGAGGGGGCAAGGGCGGGGGTGGAAGAGAAGGTGGAGGTGGGGGCGGGAGGCCCGTGCGACAGGGCGAGGCGAGGCCAACAGCGGTGGACACCGTGCGTCCGGGTAGCTCTAAGGACGGTCACGGTATCGGTGGCAGCAGTGGCGCCGGTGGGAGTGGCGGGAGGGGTGGTGGGGGCGTGGGGTCCCCGGGCAGCAGCGCACCGATGTCTCCGCCCCCACCCAGCGCAGTCGGCGGGCGTTCGCTCCTCAATCGGCCGGTGGGATCGACGCCGGGAATTACCGGTAAGCCTGGGCGCAGCGGTAGCTTCGGCAGCAGCAGCGGCGGCAGCGCGGCGGGCGGAGGTGGAGGCAATGCGTCATCTTCTTCTGCTGCTGCTGCGGCCGCCGTTGCTGCTGCTGGTGCCGCGGCCACCGCCGCTGTTGCTGCCGCGACTGCTGCCGCGAAAGCTGCCAAAGCTGGCGGTGGTGCTGCTGCTGGTGGTGCTGCTGCTGCAGCTGCGAAAAAAGACGGCGCTGGGGGTAAGGGTGCGGGAAAGGTCGGCTTCAGCGATTCCTCGGACGATTCGGACGGGGAGGGAGCGGGGCCCGGTAAAATTGACGTCTGGGGGGATGATGTGGATGCCGGCTGGGAGGAGGGAGAGGTTTCTAGTGGCAAGCCGGCGGGGGGCGCGGCGGGGTCTGGCGGTGCTGTGGTGGGGGGAGCGGAGGCGGCGCCGAAGTTGACGGAGAAGGAGCAGGCGAGTTGGCGAGAGTACCAGCAGAGAAGAGTTGTTGGCGGGACGAAGGGGAAGGGGGGGAAGGAGGAGGGGGGGGGGGGGGGCGTACCTCCTAGCTTACTGAACTGTTGTCTTTTGTGTTGGTGGCTTAATGTAGTGTAACAGAGGTGTGTTGTTAACAGTAATCACGTAACCAAAATCAGCCGTACGTAACAAGAACAACTGGTTTGCGGGGGAGGGGGGGGAGGATCAAATCTGCTGGTATTGCCATCACTGATCCCGGCTCTGACTTTTGCCCTGCCATGCCCTCGTTTTTCACTCTCTTTGTGATCCCGTGTGACATCCACGGCTGGCGGATGCGTTGGAAAAAATTGGGCCAATCAGAGCGCCGAACGAGCCGAGCTCCGCAAGGTGGAGACGGAGATTCTCAAGCTCAGGGATGAGCTGGAGGCCAAGGGTATCGATGAGGTACGTAGGGTTTCGATGTAAAGGCTTGCTTCGGTAGGGGGCATGGCAGTGGTACGTACGACTTGCCCCACTTCGACAAACGGTTGATGGTCCACACAAACTCTTCAACATATTTTTCCGAGAAATTTCCCAGACGGTGGGGGGTGCGGGTACTAAGGGTGTTGCGTTTTCATCCCCTTTACCACTGTACTTTACACGAAACACAGATCTGACACTAATTCCAAGCATTTCGCCCTCAAATTGGGAGTGCAGCCATAATAACGAGGTTAACGTCAATTGTACTTGAACCGTTTTGTCAAAGCTAGACCAATTCCTATACAGCCCCCGTATATGCGGGGGGGGGGTACTCGATATGCATGCATGGCCGTAGTCGTATAACCATAGACCCTCGCATCCCTACAATGTCGGGACGGAGCATGTCGGGTTTTCACCGACCAGGCAGACATTGCTAGCGGAAGCGCCGTGAGGGGGGGGGTGGATGGTGGTGGTGGTGGTGATGGCGATAGTGATATTGGTCTTCATGATCATGGTAAAACTGTAGTAGTGGTGGTGGTGGTGGGTACCGGCGACGGGCACGGGGATAGTGGAAGTGGTAGTGGTAGTCGTAGTGCCCATAGCAATGTTGATGGGCAATAGTGGTCACATTTGATACCTGTAAGGCGAGACCGAGGCTGTGTACAAGGACAATGGGATTGGGATTGGGACGAGTTTTTTTAGCGGTGGTCAGCGTATACCTGTACTACTGGTGATGGTGGTTGGAGCAAGAAGGGTATATATCGGTAACGGCGATGGCTTAGTGAATAGTGAGAGTGGCGACCTCGGTTGGCAAATTGGCGAAGGTGACACGTCCTCCTTGCATACGTGTTTAATTCGTTGCCGTCCCAACGGCCCTCCGTGGGAGCGGAGGAGGAGCGAGATAGGGAGCGGAGGGGAGGGAGAGGGGAAACGGGGGCATAGGAGCGGAGGGGGGGGGGGGGGGGGGCGGGGGAGAAGTTGTAAAACAACGAAGTATGCAGCTTCGGGCGGCCAAATGATGATACCCTTTGTTGGTGGTAGTCGGTACACCGTCGCTCGTGCGTACAGACCAACAACAACATTTTTTGTCATTGGACCGCCCTAACGGTTGTAAACAGCTATAGCTGCATGCTTCGTTGTTTTACAACCCCCCGACCCCCCCTTCTCCGCTCCCTCTCTCCCTCCCCCCCCCCCCCCCCCCCCCCCCCCCCCCCCCCCTTTCGCTCCCCGTTCCCCTCTCCCCCTCCTCAATTCCCTATCTCCCTTCCCCTACACACACCCCCCTCCGTTCCTTCACCCACCCACCTCTCCGCCCTCTTTCCCTATCCCCCCTCATGATGTCCCTCCTTCCTGGAAAAAAAAAACGCCTTTTTGTGTTTCTTTGTCAGGAGGGCGTGCAAGCGAAGTGCGAGGAGAGGCGCGCGGAAATGGTTGAGTCCTGGGAGAAGAGCAAGGCTCGCGCTAAGCAGGCTACGCTGCGGAAGGACCGGCCGCCAAACACGTTGAGCTCGTCGCGGTGAGATGGTTGCAGTGCGCTTGAATATGAGGGGGGGGCGGGGGTTGGGGAGGGAGGAGGGGGGGGGGGGTACTCATTCATTGCTCGCCTTTAGTCATTTGATCGTTGACCACACATCGCTTTCGAGACGAAGGGGGGTATGTCGTGCATGGCCGTAGTCGTATGACCATAGACCCTCGCATCCCTACATTGCCGGGACGAAGCACGTTGGGTTTTCACCAACCAGGCAGGCATTGCTTGCACCAAGCGCGAAGCGCCGTGGAGTGTTGAGCGAGTCGCACCACGAAGGGTGAGCTGCTTCCTACTAAGGACCGCTTGTGAGGCCGACTTGCATATGGACGACAGCCTCCGGAGCATAGGGGGAAAGAGAAATGAGGAGAGGAGGACTGGGGAGGGAGGGCGGGAGAGAGGGACGGGAGAAAGAGAGAGAGAGGAAGAGCTTACGAGTCTCTTTTCTGGTCTTGAGTTCAGACAGAGCGAGATACCTCCCGTTTTTTTTTTTGTATTTTGAGTTGTTGGCAGAGTCTTTGCACGGTATATGCTGTCTCCCATCTCTCTTCTTGTATCTCCTTTTTTTAGGTTCTGGTGGTGGTTGTTTAGTGCTAAAAGTAAAGCGCTTCGGCTTGATTGTTTTTTGTTCACGGTATTTTCCTTCCGGCTGGCGGAGCTCCTCTTTGTTTCCATGGTATTATATGAAAGGTCTATATAGCTGTTTCACGTGCTGTGTTTTTTTTCTCTCGTAGTGTTTCGGCTCCTACGGTGCATCCGTGGTAATTTTAGGTCTACAGCAGTCTCTACAGCTGTCACGCTCGCTTTCTCTCTCTCTTTTGTCTCTTTCGAGGCCCGGACTCGTACAGTGTGTACGTATGACATGTCTACAGCTTACAGCTGTTTCACGTGCTGTTCAATCGAGATTTTTTTTTCTCTTTTTTGTGACTCGCAGCTCATATAATACCGTGTGTGTATGCATGCTATTTATGTGCGCGTGCGTTCCTGCAGGAGCGTCTCGAGCGGTGGTAGCAGAGACAGGGAGAGGGGCAGGGAGAGCGGTCGGAGCAGAGACAGGGAAAGGGACAGAGACAGGGACAGGGACAGGGGGAAGGACAGCAAGTCGAGGGACAAAACTAAGTCGAGAGACAGCGGCGGCGGCAGCGGCAGCGGTGCTAAGGGAAGCAGCAACGGGCGCGACGCCGGCGGCAGCGGCCACAGCAGCAGCAGTAGAGCTAGGGCCGCAAGCAGCAGCAGCGGCAGCAGGTACTACTATCACTACTACCCATGATCCATGAAACCCCGATCCGGCCCAGCCCGCATGCTCGCCCGGTGCGTGCACAGAGCAAAGTGCACGAGGAGTGGGGTTTTTGTCGTAATATGTTCGGTTCTGGACCCCTCTTCCTCCCCCGTACCCCTTTCCCCTATATAGATAGACGCCTTCGCCGTATCGTTTGGACGCAAATATTGGAGTTATAAAAGCTGGTTGGTTGACGATGGGGGGGGGAGGGGTGGGGGGGGGTCCAGTTTTTTAGGGGGGGAACAGGGTAGGGGTTGTGGTTGAGCTGCGAGCGTTGCTGCTGTGTGTCTGTCGCGCGCCGTAACGATAGCCCCCTTTTTCGCTGCGTGCGCGTTTCGGGGACAACGCATACCTTGAGAATTAAGTTGGGTGCCTTTTTTTTTGTATCGAAACGGTTATCACTGGTTACTCGATCTACGTATGCCTTCTGGGGTCCATGTGTACCAACAAGAAAACGACGATATATGTATACTTGGGAGAAAAAGTTGGATGCCTTTTTTTTTGTATCGAAACGCTCTCTCGCTGGCTACTTACCCTTTGTAACCGTTCTGGTACCCGCCCCGATTTATATCGACCAAAATAACGACAAGAAGTGTGAGAGATACTAACAGAGTCTCTGTAGAGGAATAACGTGCAGCAGTACACGTATCGTATCGATGGGCTAAATTGACACACACGACATATTTTTAAAGGTGGAAGTGTGGTAAGCTTAGGGTTTAGTTTTTTTGCTACCAATCCACTGGACGATTGAAAAAAAAACATGCAGCTCGCGTGTGGTGCAGCCCCTTACGTTGCAGTTCGGACGCGTACCCTGCCCCGGCAACTCGCGCCGCTTTAGTTTTTCGGTCGACGCTACAATCGTCCTTTTAGTTCGACACGTTTTTCCCGCTGATACCCGCAGAAGAGGTTTTAATTAGAAACTCGGGGTCTATGGTCATACGACTACGGCCGTGCCCGACATGAGTTCCCCCCCTCGCTTTCCCTTTGCCCCTCCATCCGCCTCCCCCTTGCTCCCCCTCCCCCGTTCGCCGGAGGTGTTCGGACAGCGCGATATCGTTAACGCCGGGACTTTGTATTTGTGCCCTTGGTCGTACTGTGCCGTACTTTATGTTTGTGCTGCTGCGGTTCCGTCGGTACCGAGGCAAATATTTATAGCGCAGTGTAATACGGTGTTTTCTGCTGTGGTTCCGTCGGTAACGAAGCAGATGCGACAGTGTGATAAGTTCTGTTTTACCGCTGGGGTTCCGTCGGTAACTACTGTAGGCAGACATATCAGGTATATCGCAGTGTGATTTGATACTCCTCGCTGTCTTACAAGATGCCTGGCGTTTTTGTTTACACTTCTTTGCCTTTCGTTTGGGCCGAGGTGCACTTTGTATAAAATGCCTCTCTCTCTCTCCCCCTGCATCTCCCCGCCCCTACGCCCTAACTCGCTGCTTCCGGCTGCTGCTGTCATCTTGGACAGGGACACCGACAAGGATAATAAGGCTGGGGTGGGGAGAGGACGCGAAGGAGAACGGTCGAGGTAAGCGTGCGGTCGATTCCTGTTGACGTTTTTTCGCCCCCCCCCACACTCTCCCCTTTTTCTGACCGCACCAGTTTTTTTTCTGCGTGTGTTTTATTTTTAAGCGTACGTTGCCCTTTCATTTGTCACGCCGGATGCCTAAATAGTCGTATCCCACCCCATCCCACCCAACCGTTAGCCAGCCCACCTCACCCCACCCACATCACCTTGAAGTACCCCACATCACTTGCTTTGCCTGCACCCCTTGCTTGTTCTACCCCTCGCGCTTCGCTTGTTTGACCCCTCCCCAGTATATTTGACCCCACCCAACCCTACATTAGCATACCCTACCCCCACCTTACCTCACACAACGTGCGTTGCCTGCACCCCCTGCTTTTTTGACCCCTCGGGCTTTGGTTATTTAACCCCTTGCGCTTTGCTTCTTTGATCCCTCGCGTTTTGCTTAATTAACCCCTCGCGCTTGGCTTATTTGACCCTTCGCGCTTGGCTTATTTGCCCCCCCGCGCTTTGCTCATTTGACCCCTCGCACTTTTTTTTTTTGGCTCCTCGCGCTCAGGTCGAGCGGCGGGTCCGACGGCAAGGCAGGCCGCGATTCGCACAAGGACAGAGACAGGGGTAGGGACAGGGGTCGGGAGAGGGATGGGAAGGGGGGGCAGGACCACGACAGGAAGAAGGACCGCAGGAGCAGGTGAGGCGGGGGGGGGGCACCTTGCGGTAGTAGCGATGCGGTACTGTAGTAGCGGCAGCAATAGCACGACAGCAAAATAAAAACACCGGTTTTATGGCGATTTTGACAGAAAGGACAGAAGCTTTCGGAGCTTCACCCTGGGTAATTGTTGTGATGTTCGTTGTTTTTGTATACTCGTGTGTATTTGCGTTCACACTTTTTTACATTTTTGTTTTTACATTTTTTTCGCTTTTTTCCTTGTTTTCGTCATGCTTCGCTTCGTTTTGTTTCGTTTTACATTGTTTTATTTCGTTGCGTTCACGTACATATGTATACTCTATATATACTTCGTTTTTTTTAGCTTGGCGGAAACATGCCGCGCCTCGAAAAAAGTGGCAAGGCTGCACTGCATGTGCCACCGACCGAATCGAGCCCTGTTTTCGGCGTATAAAAAATGTTTGCTTTCCACTTGATGGCGCCAAGGGCCTCTCGGCGACAACGTGCTATCAAAATAGAAAACCATTGCTAACGCCACGATGCGTATTGTTACGATTGAAACCGATGAGGCAAGCGGCACTTGAAAAAAACAGCAATATACATGGCGTGTTGTAACGTGTTCGTGCCGTTAATTGTCACGTATATAGTTAAGCATACTGTCGGTAGCGAAGTGTGCTGTCGGTATATAGCGAAGCTTGCTGTCCGTATATAGCGAAGCTTGCTGTCGGTATATAGCGAAGCTTGCTGTCGGCAACGAAGCGTTTCCGTGAGCTCGAGCCTTTCCCCCCCCCCGGTCTATGGTCATATGACTACGGCCGTGCACAACATGAGTACACCCCCCGCCCGCCAGAGGATAATAAAACATGATGTAAGTACATTAAAAAATGTTAGCAGCGACGCGCGCCTTCGGTAATCGAAGTGTGCCGTCGGTAGCGCGGTAGGGATATTATTGGGGTAGCACACATAAGGCTAGGTGATCTAACGAAACCCCTGACCCCCACCTCGACGAAGGAGCAGGAGCGGCAGCCCTTCCTCCAAGCGGACGAAGCGAGCTAGGAGCACTGACAGGTGGGCGGTGGGGGCGGGTTAGCAGATAAGAGACATGGAGGTAGGGTTGTGGGGGGCGTCTCTGTTGACGTTGTACTGGTTGTTCGTTTAAGTTGTACACCAGGCAGGAGTGGGGGGCACAACATTTGTTTCCTATTAGGCATTGCCCTGCATTTGTCATTTACCCTGCATTTGCTGCGTAGGGGAAGAGTTAGGGTTACAGGGGGGTAGGGAGGAGAAGGAGGGGGGGGGTCGTATTGTAGCAGCAAAGTGCCCCTGTATTATGTT
Organism: Saccharina japonica; assembly: GCA_008828725.1. Taxonomy (NCBI): domain Eukaryota; class Phaeophyceae; order Laminariales; family Laminariaceae; genus Saccharina; species Saccharina japonica. The sequence goes on along the minus strand of MEHQ01001945.1, from coordinate 68,382 downwards.
ACCTCTTGGCCATATATGGTGTAGTTAGGCCATCTACAGCAGTAGTGGGTTACGACGTACATGGTACAAATTCGGAGCAGGGGCTTTCAACAGGCTGAGAGGATTTTTATTCCGGGGATGTAAAAGTATGTCCCCTGCTTTCTCAACGAGCCATTGGTCAATCTTCGAGAGGAATTCAGTGGGTTTGGCCGATTTTGAAGTCGCAGAAATCCAACGAACGGTCCATTGGGCCAGGTTCGATCATTTTCACGAAACGGGGTGAATTATCCGAAACAAGCCGTCTGGCCCGGTTCGGTGATTTATCACCGAACGTGGGCCAATTTATCGTTCGGTTGCAATTCCGCGCCTGCAAAATCAGCCAATCCCACGTAATTCCTCTTGAAAGGTTTACCAATGGCTTTTAATGAGAGTGCAGGAGACAACTGTTTAGATGGCCGGGAGAAAAAGCCTGCGAAGATGTTGAAAACTCGTGTTACGCTTTTGTGTACCGTAGTGTCGGCGTTGGGGAGAATAGTGGCACTGTTCGCGAGGTCTGTTTGGCCTTTATCTCAATCCCACGCCTCTGTATCCGAGGGCTGCCGCTTTCTAGAGTGCATTGCGTCTACGTCCCCACCCTGTGCGCGCCTTCTCGTTTGAGTAGCGTCAGCCATGGTTCTGGACACGAATAGGCGCGGCCCTTTCGCTTTCTTTGGGGGTAATTTCCACTCGAGGTGTACACCCCTTCTTGAAATCTTAGGGCGATGATGGTACTATGTGTAACGTTTTAGTCGGCTTTTTGTGTGTGTCACGTTTATCTCGAAAATGACGCGAATCTGAGTGGGTTATTTTTGTGGGTATCTCGTGGAAGGGAGCATCGGCAGCAGCAGAAGCAGTTGTCGTTTTGAAGGGTAATTCCGCCCCCCAGCGTGATTTTCTTTCCCTCTTTCTCCTCTACCGCCGCTACATTTTGCTAACGACAACGCTATGTGCGGCTACTCCCCCCCCCCGTCCCTCTCTCTTCTCTCTCTCTGTCCCCAGCTCCCCCCCCCCCCCCGCCCCCCGCCCCTTCCTCATCTTGTTCTGTTCTCGTTCTCTCTCGATGGCTCCATCACTCTTCCTTGCATATCTTCTTCGTGGTCACCATGGGGTGGGTAAAACAATGGATCAATACCCCCCCCCTCCCCCCTCCCCCTCACTTTACTGTTGACCCTTAATTTTTCTCGATTTTCCCACACTCTCGTTGATGCCCTACCCTAACTCTCATTGTAATTTTCATGCACTCCTCAACCCATAAATGGCCTAATTCTGCGGGCACACATATATAACGTATGCTTCGTGTAATACCCAAAAAACACAAAAACAAAATGAACGCAACAACTTCTCTGTCACACATTCATGAACGCTTCCGCTGGACTGGACTCTCCTCGATTCGGTTTCAATTCGGTTGGATTTTGGTTCAATTCGGTTCGGTTCGTATCCACATTTTACGTTTTGCTCGTGTTTTTCGTCGAATCGGAATCGGAAACGGAAATGGTTGATTATTGTTTTGAAACTGCCTGCCGGGGCAAAATCGGCGGAATAATCGCTCCAAAATGTATTGCAGAGGGGACAGGGATCGCGACCGTAGAGATAGGGAGAGAGACAGTGCAATTCACCGTCGTCGATGATTGGTCAAGAGCAGGGCGGGCGGTTACCGGCTCTTGAACTAGCGGTCGATTTCGCTTTCCCTGTGTTTTCTCGGCACAAAAGAGACTTCTTGCTGATGGTCAGGGGGGGGGGGGGGGGGG
>MEHQ01001945.1:16730-66595 GCA_008828725.1 Saccharina japonica | reverse complement strand
GGGGGGGGGGGGGGGGGGGGGGGGGGGGGGGGGGGGGGAAGGTTGCGCAGTATGATACGCTTCACGCTAAACGAAAGAGAGCTTTTGTGGTTGTGCTTTTTTGCCCGTTCATCCTGCCGTCGTGCGGAGATATTGAAGTGAAGGTTTCTTCGTGAGCAAGGCGTTTTTGTGGCTTGGGGTTCGTAGATATTGTATGCTGATGGTGTGTGATGTACCGGTGATTTTCGATTGTTTCCGGTTCCGCATACTATGTGCGGGGGTGACGTATAACGCACCACACCCCTCGTTGAACCAGCGCGCGTTTTTTTGTTGGACTTGCCATGTGGAAGGTAAATATGTAATCTTTCGTTTAGTTTCCAATTATTACGTTAATCTGGCGTTAGACTTATCTCTACAGCGATGAAAGGCAGTGATAGGTTGTTTCGTCGGTAGTCTGGCGTCTAGTTGTGCCCCTCCTCCATATAGCTACGACAAGGTGGGTAATCGTGAGGTTAGGGGACATGACTCCAGCAACACCATAACATAATGCAAGCAAGATGGGTAGTCAAGTTTGTTTTACAGTCGTAACAAGGAGCATGTAGTGGTGGTAGTAAATTAGTACCAGCAGAGAGTGAGTGTTTGTGGTCTGGGAATTTTCTTGGTGTGTGTGCTCGTTGATGGTGAAAACTGCTGTGCGACACAAAAAGGCACCAGGAAAGGGTAACTTCGTGGTGCGGCAAGCAGCGTTTCGCACGCACGCTGTTGGTGGGTTTTCTTTGCGGCGATGAGGTTATCCTGGCTTTTGCTGTGATTGTGTCACGAGTAGCCTTTTGCCTTGGTTGCTATTTGCTTGGCTGATGCTGCTGGTGCTATTTTACTGCTTGCACGAGCGTGAGTAAGTACATAAACCGATGGTAGAAAGTACTATTGCATTCCCAATCGATACACGATTTGACAGCCATTTCTCTAATAGCGGGCTGGTTTATTTGTAACATGGTGTCCGTGAACTCCAGCACAATGCGGGTGATGCACAACACATACGCAGGGTTGTATATATATGCATGCTTGTCTTCCGCCAGCCTCCCTCTACCACCACAAGCAACGAGGCGGGATTTGGCGCCAAGACCAACGCCGACGTCAGCGTCGCCAAAAACGGAGTAAACCGGTATGACGAGAGCAGCAACGCGAACAGGGCAGCAGCGAAATATGAACGGCAGGTTGTGGACGAAAAGAACAAGGAAGCAGCCTGGGAGAAGAAGCCGAAGACTACTACTGCTCCTGCCTGCCTGTTGTGGTTATCGGCGGTTCGTTGCCGTCGTGGTCGCTCTTGTCTGCTCCCAATCCGTGCACGATGAATCGCTTGCTCTTAAAACCACACCGAGTACAAGGTACGTGCCACAGACATTCGTTCAGTACCTTGCCTTTGTCATACGACAACCACCACTCACTGTAACAGTACATATTCTGCTGATGGTTGTTCTTGCAGTAGTACGTAGTCGTCAGAGTAGTACCAGTCCTCGGGACTCAGATAATAATGGGTCCCCAGTGTTACCAGTCATTTTGAAGGGCCCAGTCCCCAGGGTATCCGCGGGTTGAAATGATTTCAGCCCTGGCAGTCCTCCCAAGGGCACCTGCTGACTGAAATGTCGGGAGTCCCAACACAGGTAGGGTGGGAACCCCCCCTTGCACAAAGTAGACGCAAATAAGTCCTTTGTGTAGATGTCGAACAATGTAGGAAACCTGAACAGGTGTCGACAACAACCTCTCAATTTTGTGTGCCTAATGGTACTTTATGCGTTGTATGCTACATTTTTCATTGTCTCCATACGTGGATGACTTTTTGACGCCAACATTGTGCAAGGGAGCGGGTCCGGTCGATTGTGAAGGGTATCTGGGGGCTGAAATGACAGTCCTTGCGAGCACCGAGCTAAACGGCCAAACGAAAATAAAAGCGTTTTTTTGTATTCCCCAGTGTCATCGTGGGGGGTTTTCTCCGCCCTACACTCCGAATGTGTACTCGTACGTCGAGTCGAAAACTGTCTGATCCAACCGCTGGAACAAACACCACAGGTGTGTTTGGCGCGTGTAAGGAAATATAGTTCATTGTGACTAAATTCTAGCCGAGCAATTTCCCTTATCTTCGTAGATTTTTACATCCCAGAAAAAACAATTCCTGTGGTCTGCTTCGGCTCCGGTATATTGCTGCTGTTTTTTTTATTGTTCGCTGTTGTATGTATATTATTTTCCCTCTTTCGCTAAATTAATTAATTGTACCCCCCCCATACCACGAACAACCTACCTTTATTATTATTATATTTATTATATCATACCAGGGTCGTGTGGTCGTGTCATATCATACGTACGACAGTACTACTACACTATACATCAGCTTGTTCGTAATCAGTTCGCGGATCGTATCGCCCGACTACTGTCATATTGGAAAATAAAAAAAACTGGACTCTTAGGAAATCAGTTCTCGGCCCGTATCGCCTGACAACTACTCTGAAAGCAAAACTAATTCATTGTCCGTCTGACCCCTCCAATTCCACAAGTGGAACACTTGTGGTCTCAGGAACGGAATCAGATAATCTGTCTGTCTGTCCGATGAGAATCAGTCTGGGGTACCCCACGGCCGAATTTATTTCAAAACTGCTACGCCCCTACCGCACGCAACAGGTCGGTAGCCCTCGAGGAGGCGATCGTCATGGTCCAAACCATACCTAATGGGGTGCCCTGTGTGTGGAGTAGTCAGGGTTGGCTCCCAGCATCCCAAACGGAGTGGAGAGCCGAGCAGCACCGATCGCTCGCACGAGGCCAGGTTCTAATTTCAACTGGAATTGGATTATACACTTGTGGAATTGAAATTCATGTTTCGACAGCGTCACGCATTTATCTGTGCTGGGAGTGATCAGGTGGCGAAAGCTTTTCTCTCCGTCCCAGTCTCGCTTTCTCGCTCCCTCCCTCCCTCCCTCCTTCCCTCCTTCCCTCGCTCGCCCTCTCCCTCTCCCGCCTTCCGTCCCTCCCTCCCTCCCTCCGCGCCCTCCGCCCCATCACTCCCACCTCTCCCTCCTCCCTCCCACACTGCTCCCTCCTCCTCTCTTGACCGCCCTAGAAGACAAGATGTCATGACACAGGACCTTCAACCCCTTGACAGACACCATACTACTAGGTTTTGGTATTACACACTCGGCCGTATACCCTTGACAGCGAAGGTTTCCCGTCCTTGACCTGACATCATTGTGGATGTCTTTGGCGAAATTGTTCAAACATTAATCATAAAGGGCCCGTATTGGCGAAATAAAGTTTCAGGAGTTGTTGTTTCTTCACGTTTATCGCGGGCTGCATCATGGATTATTCTCGACTGACAGTCCCGTGCTAGGCTAATAAATTATTAATGCGTACGTATGACGTACACCAGGTAGAAGGTTGTGTTTTATTCATAGTGTGTGTGTGTTCTTCACATTAAACCTCCCTTTCTACCCGTCGACATCCAGCACACCCAGTGTCCGTGCCGATTCTTCATCCTAAAAAGGTACCAGTTCTGTGGTCACAAAACTACGACACAGAGATACTACGCTCAGTGCAGTAAGCAGAGCAGACAATGCAATGCCATATACGACAGGCAAGACCGAAACCCAGACTAACTTCAGTATAATAGCTGTCGACTTCCTTATTTCCCCCAATGTTTAGGCTGAGTTTCTTGTGGGGCACTTTCTTATGAGAGGGCCGGTAGTGTATCGCTGTCGCTGTCCGGTGTGTGGCGTTTAAGGGCTTCCTCCGTCCACCCAAGCCAAGCTGAGAGTAACAGCTTCCTAGCCTGGGCCTTAAAAATAAAACAGAGGCTGTAGGCGGCATGCAGGTGACGATGCACGCCGTCGCTCTCAGCTTACTCTCCTCGGTACTTGTCAGCCGGGTGTTCTGTGGGATGTCGAGTTATTCCGACCTCATTCACATTTCGAGAACATACGGAACATACGCGGTTTCACCCGATAGAACGTAAAGCCGTATTTCCACTTCAAATCGGAAACAAATCGATTCGGTTCATAAAAAAACATCAATTTGAAATCGATCCGATTTGAAACTTGCCTTCTTTAATTCGCACCCTGAGGGCCGCAGACAAGGAGAAACGAAACGAAAAACGAAATCAAACGAAATAAAAAAAATATACCTGGTATACATATGTATATAACCGGTCGCCCCGGTGGGCTAGCAGGTAACCACGAAGCCTGTAAGCTTCAAGATCGCGAGTTCGAGCCCCGCCGAGTGCATACAAATTATGTGGTCACAGACTGTGAAACAGAGAAAAACCAGAACAAAACAAACGCAAATGAATGGGTAAAGCAAGTGAGATGCGAACGTACCGGGTACGAGAACAAAACGACACGAGCCGAACCGAAAAATAAGAAAAAAAGACAATACAAAAAACGAATTATGAAATGAAACAGAATAAATTAGAGTAAATTTTAAAATCGAAAAATATGATAACATCAATATATAATATGGTAAAAGGTTCCCCTCCGGGACGTGCCTGGGGAGTGACGCAAGGATGTCTCGAAAAGTGTGCACAGATGCTCCGAGTACCTTGGAGTAAAGTAAGATGTATTGGAGATAAAATACTTCAGGTACTTCGTGTACTCGGAGTATTTCGGGGTTCGATACTCCGGGATAATACTGCTCGTACTCGGAGTAGTTCGGTTATGAACACTCTCGATAATGCTTGTACTCGGAGTATTTCGGGGTCCAATACTGCGGGAACTCCTTGTACTCCGAGTATTTGGGGCTTCAGTACTGCTCATATCATACGCATATCATACTGTATGGAACCATTACTATTGACTCGATCGTTCTTAGAGATTATTTATTGATCCCGCCAAACATTTTATCATTTTTATACACACACCTTGGAGTAAAGTAAGGAGTATTGGAGATAAAATACTTCAGGTACTTCGTGTACTCGGAGTATTTCGGGGTTCGATACTCCGGGATACTGCTCGTACTCAGAGTATTTCGGGTATGAACACTTTCGATACTGCTTGTACTCGGAGTATTTCGGAGTCCAATACTGCGGGTACTCCTTGTACTCCGAGTATTTGGGGCTTCAGTACTGCTCATATCATACGCATATCATATTGTATGGAACCACCGTTCTTGGAGAGTTGTTATTAATTCCGCCAAACATTTTATCATGTTTGTACAAACACTTGTGGAATAAGCACGCCAACCCGTTCCTTGGCCGTGCAATAACAATATAGAAACTCTCAACACAAGCAGTTTAATTGTTTTTCCCAAACGGCCCCTTAACCGTCGACGCCCTTACCGCGCGCAGCAAATTTTAATCGGTATCATAGCTGACGCACACATCCGATGCCCTGTGCCTTGAACCATAGGCGACCCACCCGAACACCCCTCGTACATACGGAACAAAACAACCACTCGAGCAAGAATCGGTACGAGTATGGCGGTTCGTAAATCTCGCACAGATCATTACTGCTGCCATGACAACTGTTTCTATCGGGTTATTTGTCGCCCAACGGCAGTGTCAATGTCGGTCCCCGCTGGTGGCACTGACTCTTCGCCGTTTTCCTGGAACACACGGACGGTGTTGACGGCGTACAGTATTGCTGTGGCATGTTTCAAGAGGAGAGCTTAGGGCTCAGGGTCCATTGTTTCGGCAAACACGTAACATACATGCAACACCACAGCAGAAGCAGCAAATGAACAGCATCAAACCTTCCCACTGCTGTGGCCCTTGCCCCATTACAACATATAATATATAACTACTATTAAGGGTGGACGATCGCTGCAACGTGAGCGCCGCCGGTATTATACCCACCCACCCACGTATGTTCCCCACTCATTCACGTGGCGGTGCTTACTCTAAGGACTACTTGTATTTTTAGTGTGTAAACACATCGTTTAGTATGACCGTACTGTAAAATGCCATACAATTATCACGAAAAAAAAAGTAACACTAAAAAACCTCATACAAACAAAAAGCGCAAAAATCTATATATCGAAATATAAAGTTAGTGCTCGAACCAAGAACTCGGCGCGTAGAACCAAGCGTTCTACCACTGAACCAACATGTCGGGGGGGGGGGGGGGTAATGTTCCATCCCCGGAAAAAACTTCCAATCTAATGGAAACCCCAAACAGGGAACAATTTTGTAAATTCGTAGATTCTTGGTGGGAATGACGGGAAGAGACAACGGGCAGGTGTGAATCTTGGCGGGAGAGACAAGTTTTGTCGGCGGGACGGGACGGTAAAGACAAGGGTGCATGACGGGACGGGACGGTAAATTATATTATCTCGACGGGACGGGACGGTAATTTTCAACGGGAGCTATTTTCTTGACGGGACGGGACGGTAAAGCTCAACGGGGCAGATTTCGATGACGGGACGGGACGGTAAAGTTCAACGGTTGGAGATTTGTCGGCGGGACGGGACGGGACGGGATTTGACGGGACGACGGGAACAGTTTAACGACGGTTTAACCGTCCCGTCCCGCCGTTACCGTCGTTACCGTCCCGCCAAAATACCGTGATAAGCCTTGAAAAAAATGCCCGCAAGGTAAACGCCTCCGAAAATGTTGGAAACACCCTCCCTTCCCAGGTTTCCCCCTTTTCCCGGGGACCAAGCAACCCGTCCCCGGGTGGGAGCCTTTCTACCCCCCACGCTCGCCGAGTTTGACTGAGGTGCCCGCTCTTTCGCCGGGGACACCAAGGAAGGGCTGCTGTGTGGGGGGCCGTGGCGCGGTCACGTGACCGTAGGGGGTCGGGTGGCGCTCGGGGCATACTCAAACTGGCTTAGTTTTGAAGATCCGAAACGGCGTCATCATCTCACCGCATCTGAATTGCGGCATTAACTTGGTATTGATGATATACGCTAAAGCCGAGATAGTTGTGAAGACCCACTGCGACAGTGCGACAGTATTACTATACTACATAGCCGAATTGAATAGAATGGATATCTTCGTTGTGCTATCTATCATGCAGCAGCGGTCCTGCTCGTATTCATCTCTTTTGTTTGTTGGAAAAGTTGGCGCTGATTTTCCGAATTTTTCTAGATTCTGCTCCAACTCTGTAGTATTTGTTTTGGGGTTTCGCACTTCATCGTGATCGAACTTGAACTCTTGAGTATGTGTTATCAATCAGCAGCAATGTCTTGCACAGCCCAGGAGGTCCGGGATAACCAGGGGGGGTGGGAGCAACAACAACAAAGCTACAACACTGACCCCACATCAGCACCGACAACAGCTATACTACTCGTATAGCGCCAACAACAACAACAAACGAACACAACTGCGTAATAAGAATAGGTGTGACAGACTATCCCCTTGCAGATTTGTCTATTAAGCATCCTTGGCGTTACTCAATTTCTCGTAGAATCAAGCGTAGAAGAGAAGCAGCTTTATTATCTTCCTAGAGCCGATGGCATCTGGCTTGGAAGGAGCTCATGTCCCTCCCGATCTTATAAATATCCCGAATACGAATGCCACCCAACTAATACGAAAACGGATCAAATAACTATATTGAGGTAATTACCGGCCTTCCGAGCCCATACTATTACACTAGCCCACCCTGATGAGCCGTATATGCAGAAATGTGGGAAATTCGGGGAAATCCCAATTGCGCGAACTACAGTAGAACATGAGTCGAAGATGCGGTTCCTCAAAACCCACTCCCACACCTCTAAGTTGCTAGGCTAAGAAGCCGGAAAAAACGCAGAGAAAGGCAACCGAACGAGAACGCAGGTGCTGTGATGGAAACCAACGCCAAAGACCTCCGCGAGCACAAGCGACAGATGACAGGAGGGTAGCCTTTCACTTTGGTAGATAATCCTAAAAGTGTTTACTCTTAGGCTTTCTGTCTGCACTAAATCTCAAACCACCAAATAAATTTGACCCATTTTCTTGGAGAAAAATTATTGACCCTCGATTCTCGCGATTTGCAACATATGTTCTCAATCCAGCGCCAGCCAAGCATGACTCTCGAAAAAATTGCAAATATATCGGCGGAGTGTTAGCTCCGACGGTGTGGCCACGAGCAGGGGTAGCTGAGACATAGACAAGCCCGTTTGGACCAAGCCCCAGTTCCCCCCGTGCCGTGTGAGCCGAACGCCACGATGGTTGATCAAAATAATGCCCCGCCGGTTTGGCTCGCATTTCAAATGCATCGTATTTATAATCCAACACCGTCTATACATGTTGCTACAATATAGACTGATGTACTCAGCCCACACGGCCATTGCTTGCTCCGCGCAGAAATGTTTGTTTGCTCAGAAGGGGAGGCAGAAAAGTAACAAAGCCAAGAAGGCTGACACAAGAACCACCACCGAGGCGGACAAAGCCAAGGACATTATAACGGCGAACGCCGCCAGGCTCGTCGAGAAACCCCTCGAATGTACTCCTACCCTGTTACAATAATTGACCTCAACCCACTACGTACTTACTCGATTCATCTCCCAGGAAAAAAAGAGAAGATGGGTGTCGAATTTACTCCCACTATTACAGTACGGCATACATTAACTTCCTCCACGAGTTTACTCCCCTCGTCTTATACTACATTTCTGACGTGAAAAACGCTAGGAGTATCTCCCAGGTAAACCCTCCACTTTATCAAGTGTCATAGTACTCGACCTCGAAAATCTCCCGGTAAGAACACTCGAATTCGCTCCCACCATGCATCGAACTAATAAGCAAGCGAACACTCCTATGTCTTGCCTCTTTCTCACTCTCGCTCCCATTTCCCACCCAAGAACCCCTTTTCTCTGACGTGTCTCCTCTCTTTTTCTGTTGCTTTGTTCAATCTCTCTCTGTGGCCCCCTCCGAACAGGTTCCTCCCGCGCTTCCTTGTAATTCGGTGGAGCGTACGAAAAAAAAACTCAGCATTTTATACGATGAAGTCCTTCTCTCGCACATGCTTAAATGCTGCACAACAAAAAACTAAAACAACACCCCTTGGCCGGCGATAATCCGACATGCCCCGTCTGCTGTGGCGATTGCTCCAAATGCTGCACAAAAAAACTAAAGAACTCCTCTTGGCCGGCGATAACCCGACATGCCCCGTCTGCTTTGGTGATTGCTCTACAGCTGCTCTGAACGCGTCGTCGTATTTTCCGTCCAACAATTATTCTGCTTTCTGTCTGATCATTACAAGCGAATGCGAGTCTCTAGTTTACCCTAATTTACACGGTGCCACAAAACAGGGACCCCTTTGGAGGTTGCCGAAGCCAAACAATCTTCAACGACCGTGGCTTAATCTTCGAAAATAAATAATTCAGGAATGCCTACTTTTTTTGTTCGAACAAGAACTCCCCACGAACGCAAGTTTACGACAGTTACAAATACCCTACTGCGCGAGTTCCTAGCGACAGCTTGTACTATCTTATGTTCTACTTTTCCTCCCACTTCCCACCAAAAATCCGTTCTCTCTGATATTTCCCCTCTCGTTTCCTATCTCCACCTTCCTCTCTGTACCCCCCTCTCCTATATTTATGTTCCTCCTGCCCTTCCTTAAAACGCAGCAGGGCTTGTAACCTCTCAACCTTTTCGAAACTTCGGCTCACAAACAATTCAACTACAGTGTAGGAAATATAAATAGCCTGCAAAACTAAAACCCGCCATGCTATATCCCAGCTTTTGAGAGGCCTTCACTACAGCCGTGCTATACATCACGATCACGACATAACCCATACCGCAACCTACGTGTGCACAACACTATATACCCATTTTGCACACCAGGAACGTCGAGATCGAAAAGCAACATATGAAGCCGTCTGCATGGAACCATCTTTGTCCCGACTCGGCCACGCCATTTCGTTCTGGCCGACCGGTCTTGCAGCCTATCCCCGCATTCCATATATCACTAACGAAAGCGACTACTCTTAAAACTCGGTTGAGAAAAATGGGGCTTGAGCTCCCATTGCCCCATAAACTTACAGTACGTACTACCAGGTGTCAACAATGGTTAACTCGGGGTAAATTTCCCCCCGACTCTGAAAATAGCAACGCTTCTTGTAGTCGCTTCCCTCAACATTATGGGTGCAATGGAACTGAACAGCGGTGCTGCAGTCTAACATTTGCTAATCTTTCGGTGGTTCGACACTGATATATATAGACTATTTTTATCCTAACCCAGCACCTAAAACCGCAACGACAATCCTATTCGCTGGGCAAATCTACGATGTATCTTATCCCTCACATAACTATGTATAGTCTTGTACCCGCAGAACAACACTGCTTTTTCACTTCTGCTTTGCTTTCGAGCAAAAGCTTACCGAACTGTCCGATACAAAACACTATTTCCAGCTTTACTTTCGAACATGAAAACCGTTACAGATATCAGAGATGCCCTCCCCACCCTCCTTTGCGTTGTTCACGTAGAGCAACACGCCAGAAAATACATACCATTGAACACAACATGTGATCGCGATTTTTCTTTCAAACAAATCTCCACGGCACAGGAGTTAACAACTCCGTCGAGAAGGTACCGGAGTGAAAAACCAAGTGCGCGGTCGTAAAGCGCAGATGAAACTCGGCCTGCAGCCTTAAGTGACCCTTTTAAAGACGCAAACATCTGTCCCAATCGCGAAACCATTAATCGTATTGGGGCGTTTGACTTGAATAAAGTAACAGGGGCCAATGACACCTGTAGAAAATGTTTATTGAACCCATCCAATAGTATTTGCAAGGCGCTTCCAAACACACACTTCGCATACACCGAACGACTCCATCCAATACCCCGCACACTCTCCAGGTAATTTGTCCCCCAAAACTTGGCTGCAGTTCTAAAACGGTGAAAAGCGCCGTGTTTGATTTACAGCCTCGTGTAAATGTATGGCTAGTGGAAGGGGTGGCGACCTCCGACCTGGCGGCTCAAGCCTCTGCGAGACCGAGGCAACGCGTCCTCGCGCTGCCCCACCCTCAAGGGACAAAATGAACACGACAGGGAACACGACAGCGTGATCGCCTCGGCCACCACCGCCACCACCATGCACACGTGAACGGCCACGAGCACCGCCTCAAACACCTTCTGACTGCTGACCCGCTCGTCGGACACGTCCACCTTCAGCAGGAGGGCGATGAACATGCTCACAAACACGACCACGTGTCCCATGCGGCTGATCCAGGCGTCCCACGGCATCGAGTACGGGGACAGAACTTCCGAAATAACGATGAAAGCGAAGGCGATCAATAGCGTTATCGCGATCTGCGCGGCGGTGTTTGGGTAGATGAACACGACCACACCGGCGAGCAGAATCCGTCGACCGCACTCGATCACCTCGTAGTAGAATACCGCCGGGTTGTACGGCTTCCACAGGTCGGAGGTCGACTTGACGCGCGGGGGTTCTTCCCGGCCCTCCTTGTCTTTCCTCAACACGTCGCGATCTCTAAACAGAAGGCCGGCGTAGAGAGCAGGGATGCCCACCGTGTACAAGGCAATCATGAAACCCGCGAACACCTGGAACCCCTTGTGCTTGGAGGTGTCGCACTCGATGCGGTAGTCCGAACGAAGGTAATCCTTGCCGTCGTCCAGCTTCTCGCAGGCGAACGCTCTGAAGAGGACGGAACTGACACTCGAGTACACCAGGAAGCTCAGCAGGAGCACCATGGACACGTGCTTGTGCCGGATGTTTTGGATGCTCTCGGGCGCTCCGCGGTGTTTGAGGGTCGCGATAGCGTAGGTGCACGCTAGGAATGCCAAGGCGATGATGGGACTGATCGTGGAGATCAGCAGTCGGCCGTGGAAGTCCACGTCGACTACGCAACCGGCCGAGAGCACCCAGCTGAGGTCGAAGTTGAACACGTCCAGAATGTCCAAGAAGTCTTGGTACACGTGCGGGAAGGTAACGTTTGCCACAGAAGTAAACTGGGGAGAGAAGGGGGCGAAGGGGTATGCACATGTAGAGACAGAGGCGGGCGGACAGGCATGGTTGGAATGAGTCCCTTCCGGTGGTAAATACAACGGCTCCTCATGAGCTCCCAGTTAATACCCCGAGGGCTAGCAGAAGGCGTGAATGCATAGACAAGGCAGGCGGACAGATGTGTTTGGAATGACAAAACCGCTCATCATGAGCTCCCAGCTAGGAATTCCTAACGAACAAAACAAAATGCATTTTCACGGATCATGACCAAAATGAGTGCCAGTTTTCGCGAATAGTGATATTTGCCACGAATACGTAGTACCGTAGCGATTTTGAAGAGTTTTACTAATTTACCAATGCCGCAAATCGCGTTTTTTACCCTCGTTAGGAATGGCCCTTAATACTCAGAATACGCCAAATTGTGTTAACGAAACCAAACCGCGAAAACGGGGCCAAAGTGCGCACGGCCTGGTCAGACCCTATGCATAAAGTGGGTCCACGCTTGGGTCGGTGTCCTCCAGTTCGTATTCCGAATGTTATTGTGGTTTGCCCTGTGTGTTTAGGACCGCACTCCCCGGCGAAAAAATTAGAGATGGTCTATCCTACTTAGTGTTTTATACTTCACAGACGGGTTCGAGCGGGAATTGTTTGGGAGCGAGTAGAAGAATCGAATGCCTTGCGAACGCGACAAGCACCAGGGTGCCTGTTGGTTCCGTGTAAGTCTGGCTTTACGGGGGGGGGGGGGGGGGGGACTCATTTGTTGCTTGCCTTAGTCATTTGACCATTGACCACGCATCCCTTTCGAGACGGAGCACCGTTCCTACTCCTGATAGAGACACCTCCACTTGGGCGCTCATTACGTTGTTTCCATATATTACAAAGACATTTTTTGCTAATCTTATCCCCTTCCTGTTTCGCCGCCTGTGGCCACCATCTATCTCCTAAGATAGCGATCGATTTCTCGCTACTATTTAGTGTACCAAACTGCTCCATGTCACACTCGTCTATTTTTCTCATCTCCTCCTCTAATACATCCCTTTCCTCCTTGTACCTTTCACATTATTCCACTATGTGAATTCTACTCTCTATGGCTTTGCCACATGGGCATATCTGTGCATCTACTTCCTCCTCCTCCCGGCTACTGGTATACCTCCTTCTTTCTGGCAGGTCCAGGTCCCCTACACGAAATCGCAGTTTCAGCTTTTTCGCGAAGTCCATTGGGCCGTGCAGATACCTTTTCATTCCTATTCCTTCTCTCAACCCCCCGTATATCTCTAAGTGTTCTTCCCCTTCCACCTTCTTTCTCAGCGCTAGCCTTTCCCTTCCTTCTATCCTTTCTTTTACTTCTGTCTTGTATCCGCTAAATTTCTCTATGGCTAGCATCTCTTTTTGGTTTCCTATATCCTTCCATACTTTCCCACTACGCTATCCCACCTTATTCCAGCTCGTCCTTTGGTTACTTTCTCCCATACAGCTTTATCAGCTATGGCTGGCAACCTCTTATTTGACATGTTCTTTACTTTATATTGCCATTTCAACTTACGCACGTCTCTATTTGTCTTAAGTGGGTACATTCCTAGTTCTGCTCTCAATACTGTATTACTCGTCGTACTTGAGCAACCTAGTACTTTTTTAGCTGCTGTCATCTGTACTGTTTCCAGCTGTTTTACGAGCTTCGCATTCCCTTCCCATACGTTTCCTGCATATTCTAGCTTTGGTACAATCACATTAATCAGTACACATCTCTTAATTCTAGTGTCAAGGTGCGAGTCTGTCAGAACTGCTTCCATCTTGCCTACGTGTGCCTTACCCTTGCCTATTACTTTATTTATGTGTGCATCCCAAGAGCAATATTTTGAGATCTCTACGCCAAGGTACGTATACTAGTCTACGATCGGTAATTCATCTTCTCCCCACTTCCACTTACAAGTTACCGGGCTCTCCTTATCTTCGTTACATACAACTACTGCGCTACGTTCGCCGTCACTCTCCACTTCCTGGTGTACTCTAGTGCCTTCTCTATTTGTTTCTGCAGTCCTTCGGGTGTTTCTGATATGCAGACGAAATCATCCGCAAACATCAATCCCGACACCGTATCTCCCCCCACCGTGACCCCCTGCGATGCTGCTTCTACTGCTAATATCATGTCATTAATATATACCTTGAATAGGTTAGGTGATAGCGTAAATCTTGTGCAACTCTTGTAAGGATATTCAACGTACTTCGATATTTCCCCGTCCAACATCACAGCACTTCTCGCACATTCCGTTATCTCTTCATCATTCTCCACATCTTTCCTCTTATCCCTATTTCCCACAACTGACCACTTCTCACATACTGTAATCGTAGGCCATCTGTACATCTAAAAAGAAACAGTACGTTGTTAGCCCCGCGTCTTGCCTGCCTTGGATTATCTTACCTAATGTGTACACATGGTCGACGCAGCTACGGTTTGGCCTAAAACCTGCTTGCCCTTCGCTAATTTTTTCTTCCTTCTCCATCATTGTTCCCATTCTATCGTTCAAAATCTTACAGAACGTTTTACCTACAGCTCTTAGTAGCGTTATCCCCCTATAGTTACCCGGGTCAGCCTTGTCTCTTTCTTAACAAGTTTACTACTACTCCTTCTCTCCATCTCTTAGGTGCGTACTCGTTTTTTCCATATCCCAGTTATACAATGGCTTTTACGGGGGGGGGGGGGGGGACGTACTCATTTGTTGCTTGCCTTAGTCATTTGACCATGGACCACGCATCCCTTTCGAGACGGAGCACCGTTCCTACTCCTAATAGAGACACCTCCAACACTTGGGCGCTCATTACGTTGTTTCCACATATTACAAAGAAACGTTTTGCTATATATACATGGCTTTACGGGGGGGGGTTATATATATACATATATATATAGTAAAACAAGCGTAACGAGAGTGGCCAACGTAAAGTCAACGAACGGAAGGTTTTGGGCTTTATCACGTCACCTTTCAATCACAACGGCCAGCCCCCTGCTTCCAAGCCGAGAACGCCAAACTTCACAATACAACGAACATCAGCTGTCTGTACGTAGCCAAAATACGACACGGTCAAAGTTAGATTTCTGATAAACTCCTAATCTTGCGGTACCATGGACGATTTACACTCACCACGAAAAAAAAATGAACGTGCCCCCACTCACCTGTGTCAAGATTTGCCATGCCACGATGACGATCTTCACGGATTGGAGTGGTATGTACTGCGTCAGGCGCTCGATGACTCCCCGCTCCCTGCTCACGCCGGCCTCCCCCGACATCAAGTACGAGACCGCAGCAGCTGCCACCAACAGGACCACCACGGCGAGGACGACCGCGACTGCGATGCCACCGGCGCTGTTTTCGGGGCACTTGCCGCAACGAAAGCTCAGCTGTTCCGTGTACCCCTCGCTACAAATGCTGCAATCTATCGTGTGCAAAACCGGAAAAGGGCCACGACGAGGGAATTATTGTTAAAGCAAAATGGTGCAAATTTGTGTGAAAAAAAGGGAAAATGGTGCAAAACAAAATGGGGAGTGCAGCGTAAACCCTGAGATGTTCGGGGTACTGTACCTAAGAGTTTTACCTAGAGTTTCATCATTGTGTCTATATGGCCATGGATGGGTCAACAGCCGATAGCGGCCAGGCGAATAGGCAGGCTTCTGGTTTTTTTTTAGCCCGCAACGACTAGCATCTATCCTTGGAAATTTCATGTATTGAGCAAACGGACTGTTGGGACGAGTTAAGCTAAATAGCGATATTTCCAGGATTGCGAAAAAAAAAAACGATTTCCCACTCGTACCGTTTTCGAGACCCAGACAGGGGCAAATATATAGTAAATGAAAAAAAAAAGTACCAGATATTGTTTTTTACTCGTTTCGTGCACAAATCCCACCCCGCTGGTTTGGTTTTCATCATGACGAGGGTAGTGTTGAGTCGTGTTCTGTAAGTGTCGTGTTCCCTTATATTTCTACAGTTCTTTCAATTTTCGACATTGGGGCACAGGGAACGTAGTCGCGTCGACAGGCGTGTCCTAGGCCTACATAAGTATGCACCAGCGGCCACTCATCATATATTAACACAACGTTCAACGCGTTACTGCTCAGCATACAAAAAAAACCTCAGCATGTATCCCAAGTCCCACAAAAACTAACTGCCCAGCATACAAAGAGCCTCATATAACCTATTTCCAAGTCTCACGAGAGTACATCATACAATCCGTTAGCTCGGATCTTCAAGGCATGATTTTGTCTTGAAATTTGTGTACCTGTGGTCCGCGTATCGTAATTGTGGTCCGCGCTCGGATTATTCTCGCAATTTTCTCGTTAGATGCAAAAACGGCGCAGCCGCGTTTCTCGCCCGTTTCTGGTCCGTTTTGGGTCCGGTTTGGGTTAGGGTTAGGGTTAGGGTTGGGGGTTGGGTTGGGTCTACGCCCGTGCCTTGATCCCACCAGGAAGTGCTTCCTAGCTCGCAAAGCAAAGCGAGAAGTGAACAGCCCGCCCCTAGGAAGATCCGAGCTACCGCATTGTATAAGGGGCTCTCTCACGAACTAACTGCTGCGTACCTGGTACCAGGTCAAATTTATCTTAAGAACTGGTCCCACGAATTGGGGACAAACTACTTGGAATTAATGTGGGACATTTTTTTTCAGTTCTGAATGGGACTGGAGTCCCGTTTTGGGGAAAAATTACCTGTAATTAGAGTGGATTGTCCCTGTAGGATATCAACGTACTTCGATATTTCCCCGTCCAACATCACAGCACTTCTCGCACATTCCGTTATCTTCTTCATCATTCTCCACATCTTTCCTCTTATCCCTATTTCCCACAACTGACCACTTCTCCATACTGTATCGTAGGCCAGTAAAGTCAACGAACGGAAGGTTTTGGGCTTTATCACGTCACCTTTCAATCACAACGGCCAGCCCCCTGCTTCCAAGCCGAGAACGCCAAACTTCACAATACAACGAACATCAGCTGTCTGTACGTAGCCAAAATACGACACGGTCAAAGTTAGATTTCTGATAAACTCCTAATCTTGCGGTACCATGGACGATTTACACTCACCACGAAAAAAAAATGAACGTGCCCCCACTCACCTGTGTCAAGATTTGCCATGCCACGATGACGATCTTCACGGATTGGAGTGGTATGTACTGCGTCAGGCGCTCGATGACTCCCCGCTCCCTGCTCACGCCGGCCTCCCCCGACATCAAGTACGAGACCGCAGCAGCTGCCACCAACAGGACCACCACGGCGAGGACGACCGCGACTGCGATGCCACCGGCGCTGTTTTCGGGGCACTTGCCGCAACGAAAGCTCAGCTGTTCCGTGTACCCCTCGCTACAAATGCTGCAATCTATCGTGTGCAAAACCGGAAAAGGGCCACGACGAGGGAATAATTGTTAAAGCAAAATGGTGCAAATTTGTGTGAAAAAAAGGGAAAATGGTGCAAAACAAAATGGGGAGTGCAGCGTAAACCCTGAGATGTTCGGGGTACTGTACCTAAGAGTTTTACCTAGAGTTTCATCATTGTGTCTATATGGCCATGGATGGGTCAACAGCCGATAGCGGCCAGGCGAATAGGCAGGCTTCTGGTTTTTTTTTAGCCCGCAACGACTAGCATCTATCCTTGGAAATTTCATGTATTGAGCAAACGGACTGTTGGGACGAGTTAAGCTAAATAGCGATATTTCCAGGATTGCGAAAAAAAAAAACGATTTCCCACTCGTACCGTTTTCGAGACCCAGACAGGGGCAAATATATAGTAAATGAAAAAAAAAAGTACCAGATATTGTTTTTTACTCGTTTCGTGCACAAATCCCACCCCGCTGGTTTGGTTTTCATCATGACGAGGGTAGTGTTGAGTCGTGTTCTGTAAGTGTCGTGTTCCCTTATATTTCTACAGTTCTTTCAATTTTCGACATTGGGGCACAGGGAACGTAGTCGCGTCGACAGGCGTGTCCTAGGCCTACATAAGTATGCACCAGCGGCCACTCATCATATATTAACACAACGTTCAACGCGTTACTGCTCAGCATACAAAAAAGCCTCAGCATGTATCCCAAGTCCCACAAAAACTAACTGCCCAGCATACAAAGAGCCTCATATAACCTATTTCCAAGTCTCACGAGAGTACATCATACAATCCGTTAGCTCGGATCTTCAAGGCATGATTTTGTCTTGAAATTTGTGTACCTGTGGTCCGCGTATCGTAATTGTGGTCCGCGCTCGGATTATTTCTCGCAATTTTCTCGCTAGATGCAAAAGCGGCGCAGCCGCGTTTCTCGCCCGTTTCTGGTCCGTTTTGGGTCCGGTTTGGGTTAGGGTTAGGGTTAGGGTTGGGGGTTGGGTTGGGTCTACGCCCGTGCCTTGATCCCACCAGGAAGTGCTTCCTAGCTCGCAAAGCAAAGCGAGAAGTGAACAGCCCGCCCCTAGGAAGATCCGAGCTAACGCATTGTATAAGGGGCTCTCACGAACTAACTGCTGCGTACCTGGTACCAGGTCAAATTTATCTTAAGAACTGGTCCCACGAATTTGGGGACAAACTACTTGGAATTAATGTGGGACATTTTTTTTCAGTTCTGAATGGGACTGGAGTCCCGTTTTGGGGGAAAATTACCTGTAATTAGAGTGGATTGTCCCCAAAACGAGTCTGCAGTCCTAAAAGGGTTAAGAAGAAAAAAAACAAAGCTGTGAGATGGAAAAATTTCCGCATATGTTTTACTCCTCAAGAACGCGACCGATTTGAAGCAGTTAACATCACGCACATGGTCCTTCGTAGCCCTCAAGACAGTAGTCAGATGCTCCCGTCACTCCTCCGAGACAGGCGCCGGCATAGTAGCACGCGAGGACCTCTTCGCTGTTTGTGGTGGCTCGCCAATACCCCCTCTCGATCGAAAGCGCTTGCAGTGTGACGTTGCCACCATTGCTTGTGGAGTGGTCCACTACTTCCGCGCAAGTCGGAGCCAAAACCCCTTCCACGAAGCCACACCCGGAGCACGTGGCCTCCTCGCATCCGTCGCAGGCCGCCGCCAATGGGTCGCCGGACTGCCACCGGCACAAAAAGATGGAACGTTTCACGCGTCGCACGTATCATATCAGATCCCCCGTTTTTCGTCTAGATCTTCCTGGTCGAAATAGAAAATAGACTGCTGATCTGATACCATTCTGGATGGGAACGTAAAGACCCTTCGGGCTTCATATTTATGCCTCAGCGGTTCTTACATCTTCCATCCAGAGTTGTGCTCGTATGTTATATCTGCAAGATCTAGGTCATGTTTGGGGGGCTGGAGTTTGTATGACACTGCTCTCTTCCGCACATGCTTTGCCGGATACGGTCAGTACGTCACGGTCTCTTGCGCACAACATCTCATACCGGTAAATACAGGATCGAGATGATCTAGATGCTGTAGATCGCGACGTAGATTAACAGAAGATCTAGATCGTGATGTAGATGATCTAGATCATGACCTGTCCGATGTAGTGTGGAAACGTTCCAAGGCATTGAGGTTAAGATTACCGTCAACAAGATGGCGTTATCTCGGCTTTAAATTACGACTCTCGCTACGATAGGGGCATATACTCGTACGAGTAGCACATTTTAGCAAAAGAGCACTTCTGACCCGACGGCGGCTTATCTGAGGAACTGTCCAATAGCGCTCGAACAACATGCCTACGTACGTACAGCGTTTTACACTACGTTTTCGTTACATACCTGTACGTGCAGTGGTCATGAGGTTTTTCGTCGGGTTTAAGCGTACAATTGGTATTTCAAAAACAGAAGAAGCAGATGTTGGGTGAGCTTTTTTAGAGCGTCTCAAGCAAGGAGCTTCAGAAACAGAAAGGGAAATGTGCTACCGCTACCGCAGCACCCGTGCGTGATCGCGCGCGCGTGGCATAGGTGTACCCTCGGTTCGAGCGATGTACGAAACCGGCAAGATGGTAACACGATTAGAGCATCTACCATATTCAATCATCCATCAGCACAGAAGAACCTCTTGAATACGCAAAGTTGTTTGTAACTCAAAAGTCAACAGCTTCGTGTATACCAGTATGTATATATGATCTGATGTTTTTCATGAGCGGCAGTCACGGTATCAGCGTCGCGCTCGCTCGCTCGCTCGCTCTCTCGAGCGCTTCAGTCATCGCCACGCTTGCCACCCGCGCAGCCCATCGCATGACCAACAGCGACTAAAACTACGCGCGAAGTTTCGGGCATAGGCTGAAAAATGACTATAGAGCATTCAGAGTCATTAAAGCAAAGTGATACAAATAGGCTGAAAAATGATTGTATTCATAGATAGAGCATTTAGAGTCATTAGAAAAAAGCAATACGTACCGAGAAAAAAAACAACTGTACGTAGGGTAGTTATTATCATTAGTGGTGCACTGCAACACCAGTATCCTGAAAAAACAAAAACGTAACGTAAAACGGCCACTCGCCCACACCCACCCACTCATCCACTACCAACCCACCCATCCACCCACCCACCCACCACCCTAAAACAAAAAGCAAAAAAACAAAAAAGTAACGAAGGTGGTCTATGAACCCACGCTTCTGCCCTCCAGAGTCGAGCGCTTTACCGCTGATTCAACAGAAGGACGGTGATTATTTACCGCACCCGGGACGCCAACGTTCGACACTCCCTGCTCGCAGAGTTTGGCCGCGGTGCCTATTTATTTCGCCGGAGACACCGAGGGCTGTTGTGTGTGTGCATGTGTGTGTGGGGGGGGGGGAGCCGGTGTTAAAAAGCTGAGCTACAACGGAGTTAGCTGTGATGCGCCATTTGTACACCATCACTATACGTAGAGGTATTCAATAATATGGACTGACAGGCAATATTTTTAGATGAGGCGTGCTTGGATAGGGGTGACAGTTTATGGCTACACTATTTTCTGGTTGAAGGGGGCTCCTTAGCCCAAACCCATTGTTTTTTCTTTGCAACATGATTTTTTGTATACCTAATTGCAGGCCACGTTTTTTTTTTAATCATCTGGGAGCACTTTAGTTGTTTTTTCTCGAAATCAGTTTTTGGGTGACTTACTAATAGTATAGAGCTTCTCAAGTCAGAAACCTAAGAAAAACATTGGTGCACCTCTATCTTAGCGTGTGTCACATATCTGATTTGGAACTCTGAAAAAAAAAACAAGTCGAAGGCACGTAAGAAACAAAAAAGGGGGGTCTAAACCTCACACAAAGAACCTGGTAGCTCCTTACCTCGTTGTTGAAGTCCAGGAACGTGCCTGATGGGCAGTCGAAGCCGTTGCCGCTGAAGTAAATATCCGTGAATTTCTCGAAGTAGCCGATGTTTGACACGGCGGGCCCTTCTCCGTCCTTCGAAACGTTTTCCACAAACGAGCAATTGTAGACGGATGCCGTGCCTGCCAGTCTCAGAGCCCCCCCCGTCCCAGCAGAGTTGCCCTCGAAAACACTGCCGTCTATGGCATCTCGTCCAGCCGCGCTGTTTATGGCCCCACCTGTCGATGTTGCCTGGTTGCCGATGAACCGGCATCGGTTGAACGTTGTTGGAGATGGGTTTTCCTCTGAGTTCCCAGAGCTGAATATCGAGACAGCGCCCCCGATTTCGGCCGAGTTGGAGATGAAACTTGCGCCGGTAAACAACGGGCCAATAACGGCAACGGACAGGAACACCGCGCCTCCCGCAACGCTGGCAGAGTTACCAACAAAGCTGACCTCCGCCGTCGTGTCGATGGTCAACGCACACCCCGCAAACAAAGCTAAGCCGCCCCCATTCAGTCCGGCTTCGTTGCTGTTGAAGGCTGTGGTTCCGTTTATGACGAGGGTCGAATCTGCGTCGCATTTTCCGGTTGGAGTTCCCGTGGCCACCGCGCCTCCGTCTTCGGAACTTGCGCTGTTCGATTCGAATGTTGTGTCTCCGGTCCAGCTCACGTTACACGACTGATGAATATGGATAGCTCCTCCGCTGATTGCAGCAGTATTCCCGACAAACGCTGTAGCCCCGCTCCAAGACACGTCCGACCAAACCAAACTAAGGGCACCTCCACTTGAAACCACGGTTCCTGTTGCGGAGTTGTTGGCAAACCGCGTCGCCCCTCCACTCCAAAACACGCTGGAACCAGAAGAGGCAGACAAAGCACCTCCCGACCCAGCGCTGTTGAGTACCATTGTCGTGTTTCCACTCCAAGAAAGGCTCGACCCACTGGCACACACGGCGCCCCCGTCTCCCGCCGAATTGTCCCGAAACTCCGTATCGCCAGTCCACGAAACACTTGAATAACTCGCGTAGAGAGCGCCACCTGACAACAAAGCTACATTCCCGAGATACGTGGTATTTGCGCTCCAAGAAGCGGCGGAGTTGCCTTCAACGTACACAGCGCCCCCCTGTCCACCGTCCCACTGGAGGGCATTGTCCACATACGTTGTGAGCCCGCTCCATGAGACGCTCGAGCCAGATCTAATCAAAAGAGCTCCGCCGTCCTTGAAGGCAAAGTTGGCGTCGAACAGTGTTGCCCCGGACCAGGACACGCTCGAGCCGTTCGCCGCGCACACAGCGCCTCCGCCGCCTTCAAAATCTGGCCCGAAGTTGGAATAGAACACAGTAGAAGAGGCGTTCCACGATACCGCCGAGCCGTCATTGGCGTACACAGCGCCACCGTACTCACGAGCGCGGTTGTTCCTAAAAGCCGTGTCCCTGCTCCAAGACATGCTGGACTCGCCGTCCACCATGAGTGCGCCAGCGCTGTAACCGGCCACATTGCGGAGCCACGAGCCGCCGCAGGAAACCACCGATTTGCCGGTCACGTACATGGCGCCGCCATGGACGTCCGCCGTGTTGTACGCAAACACACCACCCCCGACACAGGACACGGTGGAGCCATCGGACACATGCAGGGCGCCCCCGTTTCCGGCAGCGTTGTTGCCGATAAAGTTCACTCGATCCAACGTCAGGGTAGACCCCGCCGCGGCGATCGCCCCACCGGCAACGCTATTGCCAGAGGTGATGTTCACACCGCTCAGGTGCAGGGTAGCATTGACAACGGTAAAGAGCCGTACCCTCTCATTTCCATCTATGACGGCGCTCGAACCGTCGCCCGAAACAGCGAGAACGGTGCCGTCGCGCACGTAAATTGGCGCGGAAAAATAGTCCAGGGTTACGGTTCCTCTCCACTCCACCTCGAACGTCCCCCCGGAGCAGCTGACGGCTTCTGAGAGAGCCTGAGCCTCCGTCGCATTTTCCACAATCCAGGTGCGTTGAACATCCGCTGGACAAGGCAGGGTGGGAGGTGGCGGTGTCCCACACTCGTAGATTTCTAGATCAGCGCTGGGGTCCAAACACGCGAGAGACCTGCCTTCACATCTGCTGCTGCTGCAACTACACTCACAACACTAGTTGGTGTACGTTTTACGCAAGCCGGAACAGGAGAAGGAGGAGGCACGGGAGGCAGGGGAAGGAACAGAGAAGGTGACGGGGGGGGGGGGGGAAAATAAATTCAATTTGGAAAAAATAAAATTCAAATTCGCTTTTCATTGGTCAACACACGCACCAGCACCAAAGATTATACCCCAAGATCCTAATTGTTGGTGCTGGTGCGTGTGTTGACCAATGAAAGGCGAATTTGAATTTTTATTTTTCCAAATTGAATTTATTTTATACTCGTTAAAACGGGCCCTAAGCCACCATGGGATTGCTCATCGGGTTTCATTTTTTTTATTTTCCTCCAAAATGAGTTTTTCACTTGCTATTAGTATCGAGCTCTGCAAGTGAGGCAACCTCAGAAAGAAAAAGAAAAACATGGTGCACATCTACCGTAGCATGCGTCGATTGTTTTTAATTTACTCATCGGAAGCAAATGCGCACCGCGGTATGCGCCACCCAGACGCAGTGGGCCAACACCGGATGCACGGCACGGTATTGGTGCACGTATAAAATACTAGATGTTTCTGAGACTCCTCGCTTAAAACCCCACCCAAAACCTGGCCTTGAGAAAAATGATATGAATATCCCATGGCCTCGGCCTACATCGCAAACGTTTCACACCTCCGACACATCATGATCTATCTATCTAACTATCTATCTACTGTAGATCATCTAGTTCCATCGCAATATTTTCACACCTCCGACAGTTCATGATCTATCTATCTATCTATCTATCCACTGTAGATAATCTAGTTCCTCGTCCGCCGTTATGAGAGGCTGTGCATGATCTGTATTCGTCGTACAAGATATAACCCAGGAAAACATGTGCTACTGCTGTAGATCATGCATTCTACACAGCTTCCACCCGGCAACATGAGCTAGATCATTTCAATCCAAGACCGGCAACATATCTATCTGCCTTGAAAGATCTAGGTCATCAAACGGAAAATAGATCTGAATGATCTGTGCGAGGCGTGCAAAACTGTAAAACGCAAAAAAAATAACGGTCCAGCGATATCGAGCAGGACTTTTGTTGAGGAGTGCCCCCTCAGATAGAAATGTTTTTTTGTTTTCTTTTTTGTCAAAAAATGCTATTACGGGGGACCTGAGTAAATAGGGGACCTACGGAACAGACAAAACCATAGTTTTATTGACGAATTTTTACTAACAATATTTGGTCCTGTTTACTATGGTCGCCCGTAGTACTCGTCCCCCCTAACGCAGCACGAGTCGCCCGGGTTCAAGAAAAAACTCACGTCTCCTCCGTCGTATTCGCATGCAGGGGTGTTGTTGTACTCGTTGCACTTCCCGTCACCTTTCATGTCCTCGTAGCAGGTCGAAACCTCAAACGAATCTAAAGGGTCACCACAGTCAGGGTACAAGCAGTCGAAGACGGCGTCCGCGCAGGAGTGATAAGGCCCGTCGGCACAGGTGCACTCGCAGCACTGGCATCATACGGTTTACGCAGGCAGTCAAAGGAGGGAGGGAGGGAGGGAGGGAGGGACAGAGGGAGGGGAAAAGGAAGGCGATTTCATCGGCCACCGCGGCATCGTATCACACCAGATTGGGCAAGAAGGACCATGCGACTCGCCCGCTATAAATACTGCTGCAGTGCGTCCCGTCTCAAGAGCTGCCGCGAGTGTTGTCGACTGACGTTGGTGCAGCGTTTTACGTTTCGTGCATCGGAAATCGATATAGGAATCACGAAATAGGTACGATTATATGGCGATTTATTCATACAGTAAGTTACCGGGTGTATTGGTCCCCTCACCAGCCGGGGGGGGCGGGGTCGACTGGAGCTTGCTTTACTTGTCCGATTGTACTGAATATTCGAGAAGGCCGATTTGTTTAGAACGTGTCGATTAATCGGCTTTGCCGAAAGCGAGATGTAAATTCCAACGCACTTTCGCCCCGCTTCACAGCCCTAGAAACTGATGTGCACCGCTGTATGTCCCCCTCCGTTACAGAGAACCAACACTACAGTTCAAGACAACCTCACGTTACACCCATCATAGCCGCACGAATGGTCGTTGCCGGTGATACAGCGTCTAACGCTTCATGCATCGCAAACAAAAAAAACATGAGCACCGCGGTTTATATTTGCACCACCCGAGTTACAGAAAACCACCAACTAAAAGCTCACACCTCGGACAGATCATCGATTCCCACCTCATGATCTAGATCCTTCCTAGGGCAGATAGACTCCTGATCTGTACGAACTAGCTCGTGTTGCTGGGTGGGAACCGTATAGTCTACCCGACAGGCTTCCTGGGCTGGATCTGTACTGTACAGATCCTGCACAGCATACCATAACGGCAGGATTGGATCTAGATTATCTATATGTAGATGATTTATCTGTAGATGATCTATCTGTAGATGATCTATCTGTAGATGATCTATCTGTCCGACGTGTGAAACAGTTCAAGGTAAACTCACGTCGCCCCCGTCATAGCCGCACGAAGGGTTGTTGTTGTTCGCATCGCACCGCCCGTTCCCGATAGTGACAACCGTGCCGATGGTGCAGTTCTCGTACTGAGCAGTGCCACCACGCAAGAAGCGCACCGTGGAGAGGGCGGCCACCACAGTAGCGGTGTTGCTGCGTCGAACCATGATTTCTTCGTTACTTTTCGAGGGGACCGCAAGGCTGCAGGTGGCGAAAATACCCGAAGGCGAGAAGGGGGGAAAAGGACAGCAGCAGTTGAGATGGGCGAAGTATCCCTGTGGGAATGACTGCAAGGAAAAGGGTGTTGGGGTTAGACAGCGAACGTGAACCTGTTCCTGCAGTATTAATAGTCTAAAGAGCAATACCAAAAACATGTACCCTATGGTATACTGAATACGATGATACTTTTATTAAATCCTTAAATACAACTACAGCTACGTCGTCGTCGCCGTGGTGATGTCTAAATGACTCTTCATATATAGCCATGTATGTTTGAAGTATAGCGTTTTAACAACGGTTGTTCCCGAGCAAGCCACCCGACCTCCCGCGGTCGCGCGACCGTCTTATCCCCCCCTCCTCTCCCCACAGCAGCCCTCCATGTCCCCGGCGAAAGAAAAGGCATCGTCGCTCGGCGAGCGGGGAGCGTCGAACGTTGTCGTCCCGAGGTTGGCAAATATGAAACTATGCTTCATTGTGGGTCAGCGGTAGAGTGCTCAACTCTGGAGGTCAGAAGTTTGTCTTCAAATCCCACGTTCTGTGTGTTTTGCTTTGTTTTTTTGTTCGTTTTTTTGTGAGTGAGTGGGCGGGTGGGTGGGTGGTTGTGGGTGGGAACGTTATCTTACAGTTTGTTTTTGTCCGCTGGCGTTGCAGCGTACCACTAGTACTCAACAGTTTTTTTAGTACGAGTATTGTGTTTGCGTTACAAAGGGGTGACATAATTAAGTATCAATAGTTAGTGTTTTGGGACATGATGTTCCTTGTGTTATATACTGCGGCCATCGCAATAGACTGGACGGGTGCCTCAAAACGTAGCCTCAAAACAAAACGGGTGTGCACGGGGAACACTAGCCCTAACGCTAACTCCTGACCATCAAAACGCCCCCAAAACGCGCGTTGGGGGGTGGCACCTCGGACTATTGACTGCGTTCGAGGGTGGAGCGTCAGTCTAGACATCGTTGGAGGAGCCTGGCGCCACCTCAATCTAAGCCTACACCAGCTACAACGGCAATCACGTGCTGGTGGTGTTGTAAGCAATTTTAGGTTATGCCGGCGCGTCTAGAAACTCCGCAGGCGCCGACGCATAAAACGTATACCCTTTAAATGACATCAATATTTACTAAAAACAAATGTTACAGTAGTACGAAAATGTTCTGGAATGTAAGGATTGGCGTTCAGCGCGTGTACCAGCTCGTAGCTGGTGTGTACGCTGTAGGCTCGCTTGCTGATGTCGCGGTGCAACCTCACAGACTTGGTTTCAATCGTTACAGCATTTTCGTATCGACTCACGGCGATTGCGCCCAACAACGACACAGCTGGATACGCCCAACTCGCACGCGCGAGGTATTCCGGATAAGAGCAAGCGGTGCCACAGCCACCTCCGGACCGTCTAGTTTCTTGCACATCCCCTCCGGGGTCATATCCTACCAGCACATGATGGCTTTGTTGGCAGAGAAGCCTCACGGCAGCCTCACGACCCCACCCACCGTGCGCTTGCAGACCGGTCATCCACGCGCTATTTCGTATTATTCTGGGTTTTCTGCCATCGAGAGGCGTTTTTTGTTACAGCCTGTTTTGTGACCACAGGCAGGACTTCAGGAAAATGAGCTAAGGTGAAAACCTCATCATCATCATGTGCGTGTTCCTCTTCACCAGAGTTAACCCATATTTCGTAACCATCACACTCGTTTCCGAAAAAAAAAAGTACAGAAATGTGACATCGCCGAGGTTTGGCAAGTAAGAAAGAGCCCATACAAACGGACCGCTTTAAACAAAAACAAAAATAACAGAGCGAAAATGAAAAAACGAAAACCAGATATTTACGTATATAGGAAAGATTCACACGTTTGGATTGGCCAAAAAGCCACAGCGAGGCCCTGCTGTAGTAGACCGGCTAGGCTTCCTTTTGGCTTCTTAAATATAGTCATCTGGGCATTCTTTTAATCGAGACACCCCGATGTCCCATATCCCACTACAATAATTCTTATCAATCATGTGGAACTCCTACTATACGATGGATCTTATGCGTTGTGTTACTGAGTACAATCAACAGAATGCCACCACCATTAATAGTAAAAACGAAAACCAGATACCACGTAGGAACATGCACTCGTTTGGATCGGCCAAATAGCCACAACGAGGCCCTCGTAGGAGACCGGCTAGGCTCCTTCTAGGAGCTTCTTAGTATAATTAATCTGGGCATTTTTTTCATTAAGAATGCAACCACTACTAAGAGTGGGGAAGAAAAAACGATCCGAGTACGCGACCGAGGAGTGAAGGAGCCATACCGACAACCACAGCTACGATGGCCCCGTAGACTAGACAACCATAATATCGAGAGAGCAGAGAGTACACGGACGACATGTGCCGTTGGCGCCAGTCAACGCAGCCCCCGTCGCCGCAGCCACTACCATGGCCTGTGGTCCCGTCCCTGGTCGATTTGAGTACTGCTGTGCAGCCTAAAACCATACGTTCGTGACAAAGTATATGGTACAATGCTGGTGTGGGCAGCATCCTTGTCCAGCGCAGAAATCGCGCCCCAAGATGCCGGTGCCCTTGCAGCAGCAGAATATGGTCAGCTGGCCGTGTGGGCACGCTCGTCTCTTTGTTGTTGTTGTTGTTGTTGTTGTCACATGAAATCATCGCGCACAGTGCAGTTCGTGGTCCCAGGATAGGCTCCAACAACTCTCTGGGGTGTAATATTGCCTCAAGAGGGAAAAAAAGCGAACAAAGCATAATAATCAGGGCTGGATGCCGCCTTTACGGCAGCTGGGTGGTCCATCAGCGCTGGTGCCCCACCTCGACTGTTGACTCATGTTCGGTTTCGATTATACAGTAGTGTTTTTTTTTTTTTTTTTGTCACGCGCTGGTGCGCTTGTACCAAACGTGATTTTTTCCCGACTGCGCGTCCGCTCGTCATTTTATCATTTATGGAGGTTTTGATCTCAGGTTTTGCTCTTCCTTTGCGGGCCTTTGCTAGATATTGCTCAGTCGAAAAAGTACAGATCGAATCGAGATGACGATCGAACGGGGTTGTCTAATGCCTAAGGGGTCAGCTTGGAGTCGAATGAACTTGGCATATACTTAGCGTTCTATGCGAGAGCAGGGCGGTCGGAGCTTGACGTGGGATCAGGGCACTAGGCGGGGGATGGGCGTTCGACGGGGCAGTCAACAAAAAAGTCTTACCAAATACCGGGTAATATTCCTGGCATGGCACTATGTTATTATTCGTATGCAGTTCTGGTATCTCGGCTTCGACGTTCAGGTCACGGAGGGTCTTCTTATCCATCCCCCATCCCCGGGTTTCCGGTTGACGCTGATATCGACCGGTAGATATGTTTCCAGTGCAGTTGATTACTGGATATTTTGACACGTTGCGTTGGGACCTTCGGCTGGTTCGTGTCTCAGCAGAGAGCGGGTGTATCAGCTTGGTGTTTCATCTACAGAAGGTTGTGATTGTCTTCGGATTCACAGCCTCCCCGCAAGTTTTCAATCGAGGTCTACACCTCCACTTTGGGGAACTGCAGTGGTCGAAATCGGTCGAAATTCGGCACGACACAAAAAAGAAGAAGAAAAAAACAACGCCCACCTGAACGTTTGCCTTTCACTTGCGGACAGCTGCAGCTCTTCACAAGCACCAACCACAGCCCGCGAAGTTAAGCCACGCTCCTAGTGGGGTGGGTGAGGGCGTCGGGTGCGCCAGACAGCAGTCGTAGGCAGCCAGAAACGACTCACGAGATGATTTCGTGAACTCAAAGTTGCGAGCCAGATGCACTAATAAAGTCGCGAAATCGGAGGTTCGCTTGGACTTGCCCGCCGAAGCCCAGGACTATGGCTGCGTATGATACATACCGATGAAAGCAGGGCTTTCACCAAAAAGCTAAAGTTCGCTGGTTTTCATGCGGAGCTTTCGAAATGAAGTAGTAACCTGACGTACTCTAAAAAAGTGCTGACAGGCAAATTACGATATCGTGAGAGGTAGTAATATATGGGGCCCATAAAAGGCCAAAAACTCTGAATTGTTGGGAATTTGCAGCAGATTTCTGAATATGCAATCTTGTTTGGAAACCCCTTTGGCTATAATAGTTCCTAGTCGTTTGTGTATTGTGGCAAAAAGCCCACGCGCGCGTACTCGACAACAGATTCCTGAGAGTTACGCGCGCCACGGAGGATTTTATTGTGCTTCTATTAGGAGTAGGAACGGTGCTCTGTCTTGAAAGAGATGCGTGGCCAATGGTCAAAATACTGGGGAAGAAACGAATCAGTACGCCCCCCCCCCCCCCCCTCCCCGGGTTTCCGGGCGACTCTAATCTCTAGATGTTTGTTTTCGGTGTATAATTCCGCCGCTAGTTTGATACGCTGTATTTGGACCTCGGCTGGTTCGTGCCTTAGTAGAGAGCGGATGTATCTGCTTAGTGTTTCATCCACAGGTTATGATTGTCTCGAGATTTGGCCGTACGCGGGATCTCAAAGGAGGTCTTCACCTCGATTTTGGGGTGCTGCAGTGGTCGAAGTTGGTCGAAATTTGGGATGCGCAAAATGAGACAAAAAAAAAACTCTAACTGAACGTTTGAACTGCACTTGCGGACAGCTCCAGCTCCTCAGAAACGCCAACCACAGCCCGCGAGATTGAGGCATGCTCCTGGTGGGGTGTGTGGGGGCGTCGGGTGCGTCAGACAGCAGTCAGTCGTAGGCAACCAGAAAGGACGCACGACGCGTTTTCGTGTACTCGAAGTTGAGAGCCAGTCGTAGCACAAAAAACTCGCAAAGCCCAGGGGTATTCGGGGGAAAAAACAAGTTCAACACAACGGGGGGGGTATACACTAAATAAAACCAACCAAACCTATTTCTTGAACACAAAAAAAACGTCATGCATTTTATTCGTGCAGATGTCTCACAATTCTGCTATGTTTCTCATTCTGACCTTGTGAAGGAAGGAGTGTGTACTGGTAGGCCGCTTTCTCTTTTTGTCGTGTACTCTCGCAAAGTTGCTACGAAAATACTTCGTTTCACACGCTGGCAGCTACTACGGGGGACCATAGTAAATAGGACCAAATATTGTTGGTAAAAAAAGGTAAATATATAGGTTTTTGTGTGCACCGCACGTCCTATTTACTCATAGGTCCCCCGTAACAGTACCATGTCCACCGTATTCTACTGATGAAAAAACAGATTTCACCAAACATTTGCTGGTTTCCTCGCGGATCGTTTGGATCATAAATAGAGGATTTCCACGTAAAAAAACACTTTCACCCATTTCAGGGCGCGCCGCAGGATTTCGTGTCCCCGAATTCGCAAAATAAACAAACATCCAAACAAACATCCTTTTAAACTTTTTTACAATTTCAACATCAGCGGGCATTTTATCTGCATTTTATCAATCGGTGCGCGCCGAATTACGCCGCATTTTGGGTGCGCTTTCGTTTTGGTTCTATTTTAGGTGCGCCCAAGTGTTTTTGGAATCGGTGATGCTTTTGCTCTGTTTTTTGGGGGGGCGAGCGCGAAGAGCAACCTGCTTTCCTCGTAGCTTGTATCGTCACATAGTCGGCTGAAATCTTCAAGTCTACCCACAGCCTACCACGAGCAGTCGTCGCTCGTGAGTATCTCCACACCATTGCACCGCCGTGTGGAGTTCGGCGATTGGTGTCGGCGTCCTGCGCACGGTGTCCGTTCTGCGTTGTGATCGTTTTAGTTCGGGCTCGTACATATATACGAGCAGAGAAGGCAACTCACTGCTCGAGGTAACAACCTCCCGGTACTACGTAGTCACTATTAACATAGCACAGCAGCAGCAGCAGTCCGCCTTCACTCGTATGAGGCCGGCCCCACAAGGGAAGATGCCGCTTCGTGTGTACATCCCAAGGCCTGGGTGGGCGTCGCTTGGGACACGGAGTGGCCATGCCCTGGGGTGGCGGGGCCAGAGTCCCAAGCGCGGTGGTCCCTACTGATTACTATTGTACGTGGTGATCAAACCAAGAATGCGGGATTTTTCGCATGAATGCCTCAGCAGCTTGCAGATGTGGGATTTCTCACATGAATGCCGCGGCAGCTTGGGCGGGACTTCTCACGTATTCGCTCGACAGCTTTCGATAAAACAGAACAGCTTGAGCCGTTTACCAAAAAATCGACACGACCCGTTTCTGACCGCTGTGCAGGGGGTGTCGCTTTTTTCGTCCTAATATTTTCGGGCGATCAGAGCCAACTCCGCCGAGTGACTACCGTTAGAGGCGAGAATGATGGGCTATTTTGACCCAAAAACGTGGCAGGCTATTCGAAATCACAACTCTAAAAATCCAACAAACAGCGCAAAATCAAAATAGCCTGGGAAAGTCTAATTACTTGGCTTTACACTACCTAAACGGTACTTTCTATATCAGGAAAATCTCCGAGGTGGAGACCAGTTGCACGCTGACACTTGACACACATCTCTGGCTGGTGAAAACGAAGAGGATGAACGCACATTCGGCAATATTGTTAATATCTGGCGCTTTTAAAGGCGGAATAACATGTTTTTAGGCATATTTCTTGCTCTTTGGGCGAGGGGAAGACTTGTCTCACGTTTGTGTAAACAAATTTATAACGTTCCACTGCGTTGGGATATGGTGCGCACAGCAAAGCAACCCCCAATTGATTTCATTCAGCAACCGTCGAGAAATTTCCATCCGAAAATGGCCTCTTTCCCGGTTGTCGGTCTGCAAAAAATCTGATTTTGGTGATGGGAAACAAAAAAAACACGAGGGAAGCACGACTAAAGGGAAGAAGAGAAAGTCGGTCGGGCTAGGATGGATAGCTATCTAAAACGCACAGGACAAGCGATGCACGAGAGGCTTCGGCGGTCGCACGCCAGGCGACTGCCATCGAACGCGGTGGCCTCGCCGCGGCCGAGTCCATCCGTGATCGGGCGGTGAAGGAACATAAGTCCCGCGAAGGCCTCTGAAGCGAAAGCACATATCTCAAGCGCAACTGCTCGAATTCGCGAACACCAGTGCACCATAAATCTGCAACGATTAATAGACCTCCGTCGCCAGTCAGACGCGGTGCTGGCCAGGACCCGGGCTGAGCTATGCGACCAGCAAGAAGCCGCGCGCAAGCAGGAGGCGATGCTAGTTGCATCGGACGCGCGTGCACGCAGTCACGGCGAGGTGCAGGACGCGCAATGCGGACCCGAGGCGATTACCGAAGATGGCTGCAGCTGCAGCAGAGCAGGGTCACCGGCTGGCTTTTCAGAAGCCGCGGCTTGGTGCATGCCCGGCCCCAGGGGATGCACTGGCCTGCTGTCGGCCGTCGAGCTCAATGCTCCTACAGTAAAGTGCGGCCAGCTCATGCTCAAGCGTCCATGTGTTGCAGCTCTGCGCTCTGCCCCCGGTGACGTGTAGCAACCCCATTCGTGCACAATGCCATGTAACGCAGCAGCTCAAAACATGTTATACTCGTACGAGTAAACGAGGAAGGTCGAGCTCTCTCGCCGTCGCAAAAAATGACGGTGCATCCACGAAATTTGTTTTTTTTTCCCCTCGCTGATTGGCTGATCGTGAAAGTTTCGTTTTTCCAGTTTAAAGATCCCCGGACAAAAAAATGGCGAATTTTACGTCTAAAAAAAAATCATTCTTACCGCTAACCGTGCCATATTTATTTGCAGCGTTTACCTTTTTAAGCCCTTTCGTTTTGGCGATATGCACCGCCTTGGGATTGTTTTGTTATTCTTGCGTCCAGTTTTGAATGAGGTGCAGGGCCACTCGCCCTAGTAGGCGTAAACGCGGTAGTGAAAACGAGGGTACCTAGTTATGATTAAACTGTAGGGGAAACCCTCTAATATTGCCGGTAATCTGACGTACCCGAAAAACCTGCGTACGGAGGTTTTTCGATCCCGGTTGAGAGGTACTCGTACTGTAGCACATTATTGGGGTTCGTAAAAAAAAATGCAAAAAATCAGGGATGCGTGTTCCCGCACATCACAGTAGTAGTGCGAACCGCGTGGTATCACCGCAAAATAACCAAACGTGAAAACCGCACCCAAGAACCGCGACTG
Source organism: Saccharina japonica (assembly GCA_008828725.1). Taxonomy (NCBI): domain Eukaryota; class Phaeophyceae; order Laminariales; family Laminariaceae; genus Saccharina; species Saccharina japonica. The sequence goes on along the minus strand of MEHQ01001945.1, from coordinate 32,660 downwards.
CAACATATGTTAAGGCGCTATGGTAGGGGACGGATTGATCTCACCCCCCCCTGTTGAGCTTTTTCGGGCAAAACGGGCACGGTTTCGCTTGTATACTCCGTCCTCTAGCTGTGCCTGTGCGTTCGCATTGAAGTTGAAGCAGATCAGAGATGGCGCCAAAACCTTGTGTCGTCTTGTAGCTTGGAGTCACATGTATACATATTGTATACCAGGTGAGATCTGGTATCAAAAATTAAGTTCGCCCGTTCGAGCACGCCCTTCCGCGCGCCAATTTCTGCCGGCGTGACGCACATCGGACTTCCACCGCGTCTAAGGGATAAAGTGGTCTGCATCGCCTCTTGTGTCTTGCAGACGCACTGTAGAAAAAAAATACAGCTCTGCTGTCCTGTTGTTGACTTGCTATGATAAACACATTATTTAAAATAAAAAAATAAAAAACAGCTGTGAGCTCGAGGATTTCGTCGAAACTCATCTTTGCTAGCTGAGTGTAATACACATTATATAGGGGATTTCCAACATATATGGAGGCGTTTCTATTGAGGAGCTGTTACCAAACCTCCCAAAAACCGTAGGTATGTTTCGAACCGACGGCAGGTTTGCGAACCGTGCGCGAACCGGGACCGGTAACACGCATCCCTGCAAGAGGGGAGATTTTTACTGTTGGAGCACGACCATCGGTTCGTGTCGCACAATTTTGACCCTCCGCCAGTTCGTGTGGCATGTGGTTTGATTTGATTAAAGTAGGATTTCATACGCCTGCATGGCCGACAAAAAGGGAACAGGGGGTATTTTGAGAGTTTCGTCGGTACATGTCGTTTTCTTAACGAGGCAAGCCCCGGGAGCAGGGCCAGATTGATCCAGCCTCTGACGAGAATGACAAGGGCTTGTCATGTACACCACCAGAGTCAGAAAGCGTGGACACGTGGGCTGTGTCTGGCAAGTACTCGAGGTATCATACGACTACTCGTCGTACGTAAAAATGGGCACCGATACGAGCAAACCAGACGAGGCAAACAAAGACGACGACAACATCTTAACACGTAATGTTCAGCTTGAGGCTGCAACTGCTTCTTGCTGCTGTTGCCGCTGCCGTCGTGGTGGTGAAAATGCCTTCCCCGCAATCGAACGAGCGTCGAACGGCACCCAGAAAAGAGGCACCTGGGAAGCAGGGGAGTAAAAACACTTGCTGCATAACTTCAAAGCTCGGCATCGTGGACACAGCCAGATCTATTTATGATTATAGTTTTTGTGTATATTATGCACGTGTATCTATGTGGTTGCTTTCAGCAGCGACGAAGATCCCTCGCGCCCTTTGCTTGATATCTTACAAATAGTATCCTGATGAGCTGAGCTGAGTTGAAGTACATATATTATGGATACATAGCTCTCGAGTTTCTTTTGAATGCGCTTGTTAACTGGGCATCCAACTATAAATTAGTAGGGCTGGGCACTGGCACAGTATGTACTGCCAGTAGTAATATACTGGCAGTATTAATCTACTGATTGACCCGGCCAGTATATTCGCCAGTAGTTTTTCTCGTATGTACGTCCAATAAATACGCCATATTACAGTTCGAAAACCCAACACATGCGTTTCGGGAGGACAGAGGAGAGAGAAGCCCTCCGCCCCCCTCCCGGATGCTGGACCTTTTGACGCGTTCCTTCCTTCCTTCCGCATTGTTCATGTTTGGCCTCTTTCTCTGCGTTGAGTATCTGATGCATTCGCTCGGTGTCAATCGCTTCGCTCGGGCAGTATACTGCTGCAATCCAGTGTACTGATTGATATCGACAACAACAGTATAATCGCTACTGTCTGAGCCAGCCAGTGCCCAGCCCTGTAAAATAGCGTTCGTGGTGGCGGCGTTGCTGAAGGCACCTCGAGGGGAAAAACGCAAAAACCTCGATACTGCTGTGCGTAGCTACGTACAGCCTCCTGCGTCAAAAACGACGGGAAGCGAATCGAAATATTGTCCTCTTTTTACAGGCAGGACAGGGCAGGATGCGCCGCTATTGAAAAATCGCCAAAATATGCCGAAAAAGCCCTGTGGACTTTTGTGTATTTGGAGCACTGTTTCTGAATTTTAGAAATACGGATCTTGTTTGCAAATCCCTTTCGATATTTCCAAGTCGCTGGTATGTTTCACACCCCGCACGAATACGAATACGAATAGGTATTCGTATTCGTTGGCTTCAAGTTCGGTTTATGGGGCGAATATTCGTCTGTGGACGAATAGTCTCTGAAAAACGTGAGGCAAATATTCGTCCATGGACGAATGCTTTGTCGAAAACGTGGGGGCGAATATTCGTCCGTGGACGAATAGTATCTCGAAAACGTGGGGCGAATATTCGTCCGTGGACGGATAGTATGTCGAAAATGTGGACGAATATTCGTCTGTGGACGAATAGTATCTCGAAAGCGTGGACGAATATTCGTCCGTGGGCGAATGCTACCTATTCGACGGATGTTTTTCGCGGGTATTCGTCTGTGGAACGAACGAATACCCTCTCAAAAACATGGGCGATAGACAAACCTTTATAGTAATATTAATAGTAACTACTACTGTCAACACCACAAAGAAATAATAGCAGGTGCCAGTGCTCGCATCGTTTTGCACAAATAATTACTTGTATTTTTTGTTTAATTTGGTCTTTCTCGCAACGATGCAAAAAACCAGGCGAGGACCCAAGCACGAATACCGTAAGTAGATAACCGGCACAGTAACAGGAATATCCTGCTGTACAAAGAGCAAGAGTAAGAAATATTATAATTTCAAGAAAAAAATAAAACCCACCAGGTACTACAGTACTATGTCCCTAAATATAAGGGCCCGTACAAACGGGGAACACAAAACCTAAAAACAAAACCTAAAAACGAACAGACTTTAGTTTTTTTGTGTAAAATCGAAGGTGCTGTACAAACGCAGGGTACGCGTGATAAACAAAAGCGAAAAACAAAAGCGAAAACGAGTCAACCGTCAAGGTGGAAGACCAGCAGTAATGCACCACCCAGCTGGAAGACCAGCAGTAATGCACCACCCAGCTGCGGTAGAGGCGACGCCCAGCCCTGAAAAAAGAGGAGAGTGTGCCCACATGACTAGCCGACCATACTCTGCTGCTGCAATGGCGCCCGTGGCCTGGAGCGCGAGATCTGCGCTGGATAAAGTACGGGTGCTGTGCAAAAAGTTTCACCGCTTGCTACCACAGATGATTTTTGAATGTACAGCAGCACGCATTTCGACTTGGACCGCCCCATGAGCCACGGTTTTGGCTACGGCGTTGAACACTACATTGCCTGGCACCAGCCGCATGTTGTTCGCGCCTTGTCTGCTCTCTGTCTTCTGGCTGTCCAGTGTACGGGGCGTTCGTAGCTGCCGTTGTCGCCATGCTCTCCGTTCTCGCTGGACTGTTCGTTCTTCGTGTTTTGTTTTTAGGGTCATTTTAATCGATTTTCGATTAAACAAAACCGAAGAGCAAAAATATCCCATCGCGGTCTCCTGGGTCTCTTTTTTTCTGTTTCGCCAATCAGAAGGAGTGAATCTTCATAACTCATTTAGGTATTGTTTTTAGGTTTTGTTTTTAGGGTCAAGACGCTCCGTTTGTATGGGCCCTAAGGACCGTTTGGGTTCAAAATGAATGAAAAAACCGCCCTTATATTAGGGGGCAGGGTTGTATGAAAAATGATGTGTGCAACTCTGAATTGAGTAGAGGACGTAAGTTCGAGCCCCGCAGCTTTCATTTTTTTTCTTTTTTTTTTTCGGCTTTGTGCTCACCACACAGGTATTTCAGCATCCGTACAGAAAGTATTCGTCTGATGCAGGCGAATTATTCGTTGGCGCTTGACGAATACCCCCTCAAAAACAAGGGGCGAATATTCGTCCATGGACGAATAGTATCTCGAAAACGTGGGGCGAATATTCGTCCCGTGGACGAATAGTATCTCGAAAACGTGGGGCGGATATTCGTCCGTGGACGAATGGTATCTCGAAAACGTGGGGCGAATATTCGTCCTTGGACGAATAGCCTCTCCCAAAACGTGGGGCGAATATTCGTCCGTGGATGAATGCAACCTATTCGACGGATAGTTTTCACGAATATTCGTCAAAACTATTCGTATTCGTGCGGGGTGTGGTATGTTTTGACCAGACGCCTCTTTATACACGCACTATATATACACAACTTTTTAGCAGTGCCTGGCGGTTCCACCGCCGGCTCGAGGCTCGAGTGTGTGGGTGCAGGCGTTTCGCAGCTGCAGAAGAGGCATCCCAACCTCACCGCTAGCCTTCTCGCGAGTGTCGGCGCGAGCTTACCATATTGACCAAAACACGACAGAACAGTTCTACGAATAAAAGAGTACTTGTATCAGACGTACGTATGATATGGTATGATACTCGGTCTCTTCCGGTTCAGTTCAGTTCAGTTATACACAGCGTCTCACTGCTGTCACTGCACACTGCATCATGTTGTGCGATGCGCACTTCCTCAGCAGCCAACTCGGCCTTCTTGCCGTAAGCATCCACGACGACCGCACCCCACAGGCTGGTGAGCGGCAATTGGTTCCGCGATTGAAGTGTACCCAGTACCCAGTGGCACGGGAGAAGCATATCTATCACGCGCCAAACTTCAAAACCCTCACTTGCTCTGCTGCTCTGCTGCTGATATGTACGAGTACCAGGTATACGAGTACGCTGATTTTTGGACGCCCCCCAACATATTGCGGGATTGTGGATCACAAAAGGAGACGGCACGCACACGCAAGTTCTTCGATACGCATGAACTCACCACAAATATTCCTCCTGGAAGATCCCTCTCGCATGTCGGTCGCAGGCCCTGCTCCTCTCTGGCCTTCCCGACCCGACTCTCGTGTCCCGCGCTCTCGCGTCTTGGTTGTTGGTTGTTGGGTCGAATTTTGAATTTTAATTTTTGATTTCCCCTCGGTTTATAGCCTCCCTGCATGGCGTTTTCATTTTTGGGGTCTGGGGTGGCTAAATATCTTGTTTCATCCAATCAACGGTCCATGGGTCAGCACACCTACGGCAGTTACGCCGCGTTTCTGTCTGGATTTTTTATTGTTCCCGTTTGGAATCCCCGTCACGGGCAGCAGCTGCACAACAGCAGCAACACCGCAACACCAGAGGCAGCAGCAGCAGAAAATATAGTCTACACCACCCTTGCCTCGTGAGTGTCTGCTTAGGCATCGCGCATACCTGGTAGCTCACAAGGTGCAAGACTTACTTGTTGTGTGTTTTCACTAAATAAAACTGCTATGGGTCATCTCGGAGCAGTTTCGAAACACACCGTAACCATGTAACCGTCGGGTAACCTGTGAAACAGACTAACTTTGACAGAAAAAAAGGTGTGTGCGCCCGCTACGCTCGTATCGGTGTTTGTTGAGCTCAACGAGTGCTGCAAGCAGGGAGGGGTTCGAGGTACTCTCACTTTTCCAGCGGCCCATCTGCTATGAATAGCACCATCATGCAATGTTACCTCGGACGTGCCTCGGGCTTTTTGCTTTTTTTATTCGTGCTACAGCAGTATTTACAACTGTAGTTCAATACGTACGCACCATCGCCAGGTACCTGCTGGTACTGGTATCAAACATAGCATAGGTCTGGAAAAGTGTGTCAAGCAGTGGTAGTACGTATAAAGTACAATCGAAATGCGTAACCGCAAGCAAAAAGCGTGTTACGAGAGTACGGTGCAAGGTGTATCCTCAACAATGATATAATGCATGAAAAGGGTAAACCACTGCCTGCCGCCGTCACAGTACGTAGTCGCAGATGCACCAGATATCACATTCATGTTGCAGAGAGCTAATGCAGCAGTAAATATTAATAGTTACTGTATACTCGTATGTACATCATGTTTACCTCGCGTGGACTACACTGTATGTTACCGCGATGAGGGCAAACAAACACACTACGTAATAATAAGTCGTATTGCGCTTGGGGTTACAACTGTAGTACCGGCGTACTTTTAGAAAATACTGAAGTACCTGGTACTCGATATAATTGTACAACTCGTATCATTGTTCTATACATGCATGCCACACCAGTACCACAGCTTGATCCGCTTTGTGGTGGTTGCGTTATACCAGGCACATCAGTGGGATGCCGTCTCTCTTTCCCTTTTCTCATTTTCTCGCTCGTATACCACCGCCGATGGTATACATATGTTCATCGACTTCTCTTCCTTGTGTACGCCTTACGTCCCTTTATCGTTTACACAGAGGACGGCAATGGCGCTCCCTCCACCACAGCACGCCCCCTGGAACGCCACTGCGGTTCCGGCACCCACCTAAACATGTGGACACGGGGGAGGTCGTGCAAGAGCGGTCATCGTTGCAAACGGTGCGAACAGTCGGTGCAATACCGTTATTGCCGAGAAAACCTAGAATGAACGTCGAGCCTGTTCTCATTTACGTGCTTCTGCTCATGCGCCCTTGGGTCGTGCAGGCTTGGCATTCGACGGCTTCCTACCACGTTGGCACCACGCGCACTCTGCGAATGCTCGAACGGTTCTACTAGTGGGTTGGCATGCATATGTACACCCGATGGTGGCTTGGCAACTGCGTGGAATGCCAAGCACTGAAAACCTCGCGGCTGACGGTTCGCTGGCTCTTCATCTCAAAAGCCTACACCAGCGGGACCCAGCATCGGCATCAACGTCGATTATTATTTACCCTCTTCCGGTCACGCCCCGGGGCAACACCTACCTATTGCTTTTTTTCTGACCGTTGCAGCCGTCGTGCTGACACGTTAGCAGCCTCTGTACCCCGATTTTACAGCTGAGAGCACGACTGTGGCCCTCACCAGCCGGCGCACTCCCCTCTGATGCCCGCATAATATACTCTCGGAGAACGGCGTCCATTTTTGCTCAAAGCTTTCACGCGCTGTCCACAAGCTCTTCTACTTTCGCAAAATCGTCACCAGCTCCTACCATCCGAACGGCAGCAGCGGTGCGGTGCGTGTGGTTCGCACGATGTCTGGGATGCGCAGGTCTCTCACACGAAGTGGCGTACATCAATTCGGTCAGCGCCGCCACCGGCTTAGCTCCCAACGATGTCCACATGAATAGGTTTCCACGCCCCCGTCTCACGATTTCCGAACGTGCTGGGGTTGCCGGATCAGAATTTGACCCGCGATCAGTTCGCCTACTGCGACTTGGCAACAGACCACCAGCGGCGCTCATACGGCATCGCTCGGAATAGTCATGATCATGCCCTCGCTGTTCGCCGCGTGAGCCGCCGAAACTCCGCCCTTTACGATGCGCTGCGTCAAATTCGCCATCTCGTTGCTGGTGATTGGGTGTGGGTGTGCAATACGGCTGCCCCCGTCCTTCAAGGAACGAAGGCTGGCACGGACCCCAACGACTTCAAACGAAACATTCGCTCAATTGGACGACCCCCTATGAAATGCTTGCGGCCGGCCTATCTTCCTCCGCCGACACCCCGGACGGTTCTCGTCTCGGAGCTAGGCTCCTAGAATTGGATCCGCCTCCCGACACGCCTGGCGCGGATGCCCACCGCCGCGTTCAGCTGGCGCGCTGCAAGCCCTGTGCCAACCCCCACGACAGTAACGGCATGCCGACGATATTTGCTGGCGGGGTTGACGTAATATGTGCTCAATTAATTCTCTAGGAAATTACCCCCGCACCACACCACTAGACGACCTTTCGACTCCCGTTCGACGCCTCGTAGTGGAGAAGACTACCGGACACCAGTCGGTTCGCGGTCGGGGTGGCGTCGTCGCGGCCATGTACAAGACGCATTGGACGGGACTTTCTCGCCCAATCATGGGAACGGGAAAAAGACGCCCAGCTCTCTCGCCACCAACTACTGCTCTACTGGGCCGGCACCTCGAACTGGACCAGCACTGCCAAACCGACCATCTGTAACGCCGGGTACGAATTGGTGCTGCACAGCGGGAACGCTCTCAGGGTAATGACAGGCGTTTTCAGGCGCTCGGCTACGGATGTCTCCCGCGCGCGGATTGACTTCACTACTATAGCACCACGGTGCTTCCAATCGGTGCTCAGTTTTGGTTACAAGGATGACGACGGTTTATCAGGGTAGCTTGGGAAAAAAAGCACGACTACGTACGACTACGGATGGGGTTTATTTAGTGCGTTTTGTGAATGGCGCGGGACCGATCACATTTCATCTTTCTCCGGCACGCTACACAAAACCATCGGGAGCTGTGCGGTGTTCCCGGTGTCTGAATGCCCCATTGCCCCCGTGGGGCGTTTGTGGGGGGGTCCAAAGTAAGGCAGACTAACCTCGAGGCGCAGACGTGTTTAGCTGATTTTCGCGTCACCGCTGCGCTCAATAGTTTCCCGTTTTGCTGGGTTTTGGAGGTCGAGGGCTTCTCGTAGGATCAGTTTTTGACGTTTTTTTAGCTTTTGGGTTCGGATTCGGCGTTGAAATTTTCTTGTTTCGTCCTGCCGACCCCCCACTCTCTCAGATCCGGGGGCGGTCGGGTATTCTGGATGCTCATACTGCTGTGGCCCGTAACTGTAGGTGTTTCGTGTTGCTTTTTTTTTTCGTCAGAGCCGGGGGCGGTCTGGGTATTCTGGCCACTCTTGCTGAGGCTCAGGGATGTGTCACTGTTTGTGTTTCCCCCTTCGGCGGTACAATTTCGCCCCCCCCTGCTGTGGGGGTGTAGTGGTTGTACTTTTTTGCGTTTTCGTTGCATAGTTTCACCCGACCCCTCCCCCTCTGCCGGTGGTGTGGTGGTGTTTTTCGGCAATGATCGGACGTTTTTCTGGTCCCTTATGAATAGACCTCCTTTCATTTCCCTTCTCTTCTTGGCGCTCCTTCGCGAGTTGGTAGCCACGCCGCTTCGAGGTATGGGAGGGGCTTTTGAGAAACCGCCTTTTCGACTCATGTTCTAGTTCGCGAAACAGGTATCTCCCCGAGTCTCCCATATTTCTGCATATTCGGCTCATCAGGGTGCGCTAGTGTTGTAGTATTGTCCTGGAAGGGCGGTAAACTCCTAATAATAAGATACGGCAACGGAATAAGTATTGTTGGGAGGCTGGGTTCGACAGAGAAACAGGGGTTCGCGGCGAGGATATCCGAAACCTTCTCCACGACGTGATTTAGAAAAAAAAAGATTATAATTTCATCTCTAAGCAACCTACACAGCAATTAAGCAGCAACGAAAACCTGTTCCAATAGGCACACCTGGCGGGAGACACTTTGTGCCCCACAGCGGTCACAATACGCACACTTATTCCCACAATATCTTATTATCCCTGAGTGTTTTACGATATACATGATTGAACCCCGACCCCCCCCCCCCCCTGATTACACCGCGTTCGTCGAGAGTCGTACCTCGCGTTGAGGACATGCTGCCAAGGTGGGCATGATAATAACGTATCCTCAACGCATGATATAACTTCTCGACGTTGGGACCCGCGGGACGGGGGGTCTGTCCACCCATGTACCGCGTGGATGACGAGAACCCCCCATTTCGGGTTCAAAATAGAAGGTGGGCAAAAACAGTGGACCTTCTAGGCACCTTTTGTGGCGCCCAAGATCCCGCAAGGCACGGATTTGTCTTCGTTCTGTGGGCCTTGCGTCCTTTTTTACGTCCCAGACGGTGCTTAGAAGGCGTTTCGTTTAGATTAACCCACGTTTTGTGAACTTGGCGTGACCTCGCTTACGCGATGTGCTGCCAACTACCTGGAGGATTTTCTGCCGTCCCCTCGAAAGATGAAATAAAATCAGGCCAAGAGGACTAAACTGCTGTTTAGTTTCGTTGTTTTGCGTGCCATCCGACAATATTTAGCATGAACTTCAACGTTGATCACACATAAAACATTCCCAGAAAGAAGAAGAAAACCAAGCAAGGGAACCCCAAAAAAAAAAGCCCGAAGTCTACCTCCCTTCCGTACCTACTTCCGGGTTAACATAAATCTTCTTCACTCGATGTCCTTGCTCCTTCCTTCTCATGACGCGCTCCTGAACCTTCTACTCTTGAACCCTTAGCCGCGTCCAGGCTCCATCCCCACGCCGATGAGTGTGGGTATGTCGCTACCCCCCTCCCTCGACTCCTTCTGGCTTCCTGGCGGTTTTTAAGGGGCTCGAAGCGGGACACCCTCCGGGAAATGGCGACTTGTGTGGTCACCAAAACGACTTGAAGCACACGCTCCTTCACCACCCCCTTCCTCGGCCATCGGCCCCCCATCCCTTCAGCCCACGACGTTCTCGGCCAGCTGGTCGATACATTTACGACCCTCTTCCTCGAGACGCCTCAAAGCTTTTCACCGCGAAAGTGGCAAGTTTGTGGCTCCGTCCGTCGAAAGAAACATGCACCGGACGAGCGTAGTGTTGGCGCTTGCGCGCCTCAGAAGCAGAGTCAGTGATCCATCTTAATCAGCACTGCCTCCTCGCAGATGTGCCTGCGCTTCTGGACCCGCGTGGGTGATACCCAGCAGGATTGACTTGTCATGGTACTCGCGGTTCGGAGCGTCCCGAAGACCTCCTCTCCCTACGACGATGTCCATCCGCAGGTTCCTGTCTGCCGTGAAATATTCCCCGCTTTCAACTTGGCGCGAAGTCTCGGCTCGCTTAGGCATGCGGGAGATCGCGTGGGGAAGCGGCTGGTGTTGGTTCACATGCGCCCCGGTTCCTGGACAGGTGCATGTGTATCAGGTGTCCGCGTCGACTGCATTGCAGCAGGGATGCCTCACTGCCTAGTTGGCTGTTTGTAAGAATACAAACGTCGGCACGTTTAAGTTTTGACGTGATGAAATACCCCGAACGGTTCCATACAGAACAGGAGCAGATAGTGTATACCTACGTGCTGTAGTATTCGGGCATAGGTATCGCCCCCCTCTCAGAGGAGATAACACCGAGACAGGATCCTCGGAAATGGGCTGAATGAAAAATACGAGCACTTGCAACTTGTGCGGCCAAAACTTATATTTTCAGGTGCAACACCACGGGCAGCACGAAAGGAAAAATGTGTGCCAGCCGCCAGCCAGAGTGGGTCGCTTGTCCTGCTGCGAAAACAATCCACACATCGGACAGAGATCACGATCAAGATCATCTAGATCCTAACCTGCCGTTATGACACGTTTTGCAGGATCTGTTGTACAGGTCCAAACCAAGAACAATGTGCGAGACCCGTGCAGATTATACGGCTTCCACCCAAAGATGTCAGGAGACGTGCCAAGCAAGGCAAAACGTGCGCTGTCTGGGGTATAGGGCCGAGCATTCCACACTGAATCCTAGTAGTTTGGTGTCAGTCAACGCACGCCAAGGCAAAATCGCTGTTTACCAAGGGGTGCAGGTGCTGTCTTCTGGCATACTTGATTCCACCCGCCAACATGAGCCAGATCGAGCAGCAAAAAACTCTATCTTCCCTGAAGATCTGGGTCGGGGATCTGTCCGATGTATGTGTGAAATGGTCCAACTCTAATTCCAAGTAGTTGGTCCCGAAACATGGGTCAAGTTTAGGCCCTGGACCTCAAGGCTTGCCTCAAAGGTCCTTAAGGCTTGCCTTAAAAAATACCCTTAACGCCCTTTTCCAAAGAGGGGTGTCTTCACCGAGCTGTTTCAAGCCTGAAACACTGCCTGAAGGCCGCCGGTCGGAGTGGGAAAGTTTCGTATAGTGCCGAGGCATCTTTATTTTTTCAAATGCCCTACCAAAGGGCGAGCTGGAATAGGGTGGGATAGCGTAGTCGAGAAAGTATGGAAGGATATAGTAAACCAAAAAGAGATGCTGGCCATAGAGAAGCTTGGGGGGTACAAGACAGAAGTAAAAGAAAAGATAGAAAGAAGAAAAAGGCTAGCTTTAAGAAAGAAGGTGGAAGCGGAGGAACACTTACAGCTATTCGAGGGGTTAAGCGAAGGGATAGGAATGAAAACGTGTTTATTTGCACGGCCCAATGGACTTCGCGAAAACGCTGAAACTGCGATTTCGTGTAGGGGAACCCGGACCTGCCAGAAAGAAGAACGAGGTATACCAGTAGCCGGGAGGAGGAGGAAGCAGATGCACAGATGTGCCCATTTGGCAAAGCAATAGAGAGTAGAATTCACATAGTGGGAGAATGTGAAATGTACAAGGAGGAACGAGATGTGTTAGAAGAGGAAATTAGGAAAATAGACGAATGTGACATGGAGAAGTTTGGTACACTAGATAGTAGCGAGAAAAAGATAGCTATCTTAGGAGATAGATTATGGCCAAAGGAGGCGAAACAGGAAGGGGATAGGATTAGCAAAAAAAAACTTTGTATTATATGGAAACACCGTACGAGTAATGAGCGCCCAAATGTTGGAGGTAGGAATGGCGCTCCGTCTCGAAAGGGATGCGGGGTCAATGGTCAAATGACTAAGGCAAGCAACAAATAAGTACGCCCCTCCCCCCCCACCCCGTTTTAAGTTGACAATCGAGTGGTCGGTTTCTTAAAGAAGAGGCCTTTGTTCGCAGTCTCGCCTACACCCGGCCAAGCTCACGCGTCGTCGGGAGAGACACCCCATGCTCTAGGTGTTATCTATACATGTGGCACAGATATGTTGCATCAAAAGACACCAGCCGATCATTCCTTCTTCTTCAGACTAGTCTCTAGAAGCTACAGGTCTATCAAATTGTCGTCGCATCGCAAAAGCAACGTTGTGGCTTCTGTGCGCGGGTGTTTTGCCCGTTAACCCACAGCAGCCGCACACCAAACCATCAGCGACTCTACCATGTCTGCCTGCCGACGACGTGGACGTTTTCAACGTATATCGCACTCCTCTCACACGCCACAAAGAGGGCGGTGCCCGATTTCGCGGGTGCTGTTTGCTGTTGAGGCTTGTGGGCAAGACATTCGTGGCCGCAACGTGTTGACCAGGCTTTTGCTTTTTGTGTTCGTTTCGCGTTTATGAATCTGTCACGCATGTTTGCCATGTTGCGGTGCCCCGACCTAGAGAGCCGCACAGCTCCAGTTCCCTAACTGACAGCGGGAAACTCCCGTACGTTGCATGGAGAGCTAGGGCAATTTCCGTTACGGTCGTGACGATCCCTTTTGGCGACAGCTTTTTTGTGTCAGGAAACACAATAAAACCCCTTTATCCAAACAAAAAACAAGAACAAATAACCCTATACCCAAGAAAAAACATCACGGGGGTCGAGGCTCTACACTGTAACCTCTAGTGCAAAAAACGAGGGGGCGGGGAAGAAAACGCCCGACCCGCGGCCTTACTATTATCTGCGAGTTTTGAGTCCGAATATCAATGCCGTCAGACAGAAATTCCCTATAGTCGCCCTAAGGTATTTTCCGACAGAAAATGTCTCTCTTTGCGCGCCAAACGCGCATTCAAAATAGTAAAATAATAGCCACTGCACCCGATCCCGCCGTCTAAAGGTGGCATATTCGGACACGATACAATCGTCGTCAAAGTAAGCAAAATCACCTCTGGTACTGCCAGAAAAACATCTCACTCTTTTTTTCAAGCATAGTATATACTGTAGTTTCCCTTGAAGCCTTCGTGCTCGAACCTTAACGCGGGCAACGCCCCCTGAGGCGAGTAGTCTTTAAGGCAAAAACCTACTATTATAAGACTTAAATTGGGTGGGTGATTTGCCAGTACGTAGCTCGACGGACTAATGCCTTAAAAAATGACGTCGTCGGCAGGACGAGGCAAAAAATTATAAGAAAATAAACTGAAGGGGGGGAGAGGGTTTGTAAGGCTTAGACTGGGTGGGTGATTGGTTAACCATCTACCAGTAGCTAAACGGACTAATGCCTTCACACTACGTACCTGTACCCTAGTTTTAACAGGGATATACAGCAGTATCTATAGTACCGCCCGCCTTCCCACAAGAAACCTGAAATCGGGCTCGTTGCCTCTTTTTTCTGTTTTCTAAAAAAATTCAAACTACCAGGTGTTTCGTAGTATTGAAGTAGGCGTTTTATATTTTCGAAAGATATGGGGAATGGGGGGTGATCGATGCCCCCCGGAAGTATACTATCACACCCCGCCCCGCCGCCTGCCGCAGGCCAGCAGGAGAGGAATGGCGCGTATAGGGCAAGGCAAGCAGGGGCACCAAGCTATATAAGGTGAGTGAGAAACATGTACTGTAGTATGTGGGGATGTCCATGCCGCTTTCGTACTTACTGACTACTTGCTCTGCAAGAATCAGATTTGACGTGGGAGGAGTAGAGGCGAGGATCGGATTTGACCCCCCACACACGTCAAGTTTTCTATCAAGTACGCGGCACGCGGCGGGGCAGGTTTGCTCGGTCGTTGGCTGAGCACACCGGTATATTCGCGCCGAGTCGTAGTTGGGCGTGTGTTTTCATCGCGCAGCGATAATCATGCTTCACCCCGCTCGCCGTGCTTTTTTTTCGGGCTGCTGCCATACATGAGAGGCCAGACTCATGATACGATGCTTTGCTGCTGTATGTACTCGAATATTCGTAGCGCGTGATCGACAGATTTTGAATTTCTCTCATCCCTACGTATATGATATGCCCCAGCAGTGCAGCAGCACAGCCGTGCATTGAGATGCAGCAGCACAGCCGTGCATTGAGAGAGGGTAGACCTCGCTCACGGCCGGCCCCAACGGCGCTGACTGCACACCAAGTATGGCCACGGCGCTGACTGCACACCCGTGTATGCCACACATACACGGGTATAGACCTGTACACAGCAGGCGGCGTGCGGCCTTTTGCGCGCCTTTTTTTTCGCTGTTTTGTTGTTGCTCATGGTATTCATACATTTCCCCTGGTATACGGTTGTGGGGGTGTACCTGGTACCATGTATCATTTAGAACCAAAGGCAGGAGGAACAAGAAAAACATCGTACCTTCTCGCCCCGTATCATACTGATGAAAGATCAGAAGACATCAGGGCGAAGCCAACGACAGACATCAACACAGACAGGACAGAGAGAACAGCAGCTATAGCAGCAGTAAACTACGAAAACTGCTGTTGTTATGTACCAGTATACAGCAGTAGTACGATTTGGATGTCGCAGCCAACAACAAACAGCAGTATTGTATGAGGTCGAATGGTTTATTCTGTGATTGTGTCCTGGCATTATTGCGAAACTGGTATATTCTACGTACGTATATATCTGCTTCCTGCTGCTGCTGCTTGTTGCTTCTGCTGCATGCTGTTGCTGCTGCTGCTGCTGCTTTTTGTTGCTGCTGCTGCTGCTGCTTGTTGCTGCTGCTGCTGCTGCTGCTGCTGCTGCTGCTGCTGTACGTAGACAAGTATCGGGAAGACGTGAAAAGTCTTCGGTTTTCCTCGCAAATCATGGCAGGCCCCATTAATAGTTTTGCTGCCCTGTGCCTTCCCTGCTGGTATCTCGTAGACGTGGCACCCACCACAGGCTTAAGCTTGCTCCCACAGCGAACCGCCTTTACCGCAATTCTGAAACAGCAGAGAAGTTTCGAAAAAACACGACACGAAAAAAATCGGAGATGATTCAGGATTCAGGATGATTTGGTATATTTTTGTTGCATATGATATCGGTTTTGCGCACTGCTAAACACGAGCTGAAGATCCATTTACTATATGATTTTTATCGCGCAGAGGGTTCAGCCTTCCCAACGCTCGTCGATTTTCATCGAATTTTGCTAACTCACGCTCTCGCGCTTTCCGCTAGTCAAGATATTGTTTTTTGCGAGAAAAAGTCCCTACGAGCATGCACTCGGGGGGGCTCGAACTCGCGACCTTGACGCTAACAGGCTTCGTGGTTACCTGCTAGCCCACCGTGGCGACCGGCATATATATATATATATATAACATACCTGGTACCTGGTACGTATGTACGAGTACGAATCCCTTTGATAAAAAAATACGGTCGTTTTTGTTGTGGGTGGCTTTTGTTTGTGTGATATTTAGTCGCACCGTTCCTCAGGATCGCCGGCAGAGTCGCTTATCTCCGAAGAGAAAAGCGCAGGTCATCGAAACAGGTCAAGTGGGCACAAGGCCACA
>MEHQ01001945.1:0-15962 GCA_008828725.1 Saccharina japonica | reverse complement strand
TCAAGTGGGCTCAAGGCCACACCAAAATCTGAAAACCATCGCTGCTCTGCCAACTTTATCGTCCTCATCGGAATCGGTGGGTTTGCCTTGTTTTGGATAAACAAAGCGGAGACTGACCTATAGAAATGATTCTTTTGAGTACAGTCATACCTACCACCTTGCCCGATTGCTCGATATATATACCCTCTAGAAGAAAGCTTCACAAGGTGTACTGCGCAAAACGTGCATGATAAACACAATTATTAATGAGTTTATTTTTCGGGAAATAGGCATTTGGGGGTATACCCCCTGTTTTGTCGGTCATTTGAGGGTATAGGGAAAACGGGCCCGCGGCGGGCGCTCCCGCGTGCCCAAACAGGCCTCAAATACAATTCCGACGCCATGACGAGATGCCCGAAGC
Organism: Saccharina japonica; assembly: GCA_008828725.1. Classification (NCBI taxonomy): domain Eukaryota; class Phaeophyceae; order Laminariales; family Laminariaceae; genus Saccharina; species Saccharina japonica. Next base: position 15,562 of record MEHQ01001945.1, on the reverse strand, counting down.
CCATGCCAAGCACGTACACAACTGTTTTTTTTTTCTCAAGGCACGTTTTTGGGCCTAACAGAACAGCGGCGCATGAGGGGGCAAACGAAGCCCCCCTTTTCACCACATGTTGGGGGGGGGGATAACCCCACGTATCTACTATAAATTTATCTACTACCCCCAATTGACCACTTTTCCCCCCTATTTGGCCGAAACCAAACCCCCTTTTGACCACTTGTGACAGCCTCAAAAACGACTACAGCAGTGGACGCATCCACCGCCTAACAGCCCGAATAGACCACGGAGCGGAACATCCAGAACTTGCGAGTAGTCGCGGTCGTTTGTCTCCCAAGAAAACTGGGCACAACTTTACAAACCAAATCTTTATAGACGATATGAAGATATCGGTTCCTCTGAGGAAACATGATGGTGACGGGAGAATCAGAACACATATGCGTATGGGTCGTGGGTTGCTGGGTGCTTGGTGCTTCGTTGCTGGGTGATCCGTACACGAACACACCAGCCCGCCGTCCAACGCACAGTACAGACACCCATCGGCTTTGCCCGTGGAGTCAGGTGGACCAACTTCTTCCCGCCATGTCGAGTTAATTGCGCCTTATGTTTCTCGTGTCCCAAGGATCCCTCCCGCCCGACAACCAAGCACCGAGCATCCATCACCCAGCACCTAGCAACGAAGCACCAAGCACCCAGCTACCCACGACCCATACGCATATCATATGTGTTCTGATTCTCCCGTCACCATCATGTTTTCTCAGAAGAACCGATATCTTCATGTCGTCTATAAATATTTGGGTTGTATACGAGTAGTTGTGCCGAGACTTCTTGGGAGACAAAACGATAACGACTACTCACGAGTTCTGGATGTTCCGCCCCGTGGTCCATTCGGGGTGTTGGGCGGTGACGTGGATACGTACAGTGTAGTCGTTTTTGAGGCTGTTACAGGTGGTCAAAAGGGGGCTTGGTTTCGGCCAAATGGGAGGAAAAAGTGGTCAATTGGGGGTGGTAGATACAATTTTAAATGTAGTAGATACGTGAGGTTATCCCCCCCCAACATGTGATCAAAGGGGGGGCTTCGTTTGCCCTCTCATGCGCTGCTGTCCCGTTAGGCCCAAGAGCGTGCCCGAAAAAAAAAACAGTTATGTGCGTGCTTGGCATGGGCTTCGGGCATCTCGCCAGGGCGTCGGAATTGCATGTGAGGCCTGTTTGGGCACGCGGGAGCGCCCACCGCGGGCGCGTTTTTGCCTATACCCCCAAAGGGACGAAAAAACAGGGGGTATATCCCCGAATGGCCATTTCCCTTTATGGTTTTACTTTTACTTTTGAGCCAACGCCAAAAAATGGTGTACCTACAGTAGGTGTTTTGAGCCATTTATAGGTACACTAAATATATTGCACTCGGCAAAAGACTTCCTGGTCCTCCCTCTGATTGGCCAGCGCCCGATCGTACCTATTGTTGGCTGAAAATTTCCGGGTGTACACCTCTCTGCGGCTCGTACGACTTGAGTTGGGTTTAATATGTTTTAGGCTTGGAGTGTACCCATAAATGGCGCATTTGAACCCCTTTTTTACGAAACTGGAATTCGGCCACAGGGCCGTCGGGACCAGGTGACCCGAGCTGTCAACCAGAACCACGAGCATGTTGGAAAGCTTTCTTTCTCTTTTTTAGGCAAGATCTATTTTGTAGCCACAGGTTGGGACATTTGTAGGTACAATTGAAGCCTAAAATAGGCAATAGAGTCTTCCACATTGTAGAGGAAGAACGTTCTGGGAATATTCCCCATAAAAAGGCGAGACAACAAAACAGGCCTTTGTTTGCTCTCCTGATCCCACCCGGATATTATCTCATTTGGCACCCTGCTTCCATCCACAAGATGCAGAAATATAATTAGCCCTCCGCAGGAACCACCGGAGGCCGTGAACGCGAAGCGCGAACCGTAAATGGTCAACATTCGTCGAACGGTTAAATCACCGATTGAAAGAAAACGTCGTCGCAACCACCGTGGAAAAACCGAACCAGCACCATAATTACGGAACTGGGCACCATAGACCGCGGAGCTGTATCACCCTCCACCCCCCCCCCCCACCTCCACTTTTTTAAAAGCTATTTATAGTCGCATTTCGTGTGCCCACAAGTAGATATTAATATTATATTTGCCATCTGACAATGTGCAGCCCTTATTTCAGTCATACCATTCACATATACCTATCACAATCATCAATCATCCCTGAATACTTGACAGACTTATACCAATAATAATGCCGCCCCCCAAATAAATGGCTTTACCGACTCCTCACTAACGTCCCACCAATCAAAGCTGAAAGGGTGACATGTACTTGTGCCTTCCAATCAAATATATGCTCCCCTTCTTCGTGAAAAAATCGATACCCCTCACACCTAAAGATGTTTCGCATAGAATCAAGTAATATTCCCAGAAAAATCTTCCTCTACAATGTGGAGTACCCAGCTCAAAATAGGTGGAGCCCAACTTGAGTAGCCCCAGAGAAGTGTTCCTGGAACTTTTCAGCCAACAACAGGCATGATCGGGCGCTGTGGCCAATCAGAGGAAGGACTCTATTAATAGGAAAAAAATCCCGAGTGCAATATTTAGTGAACCTACAAGTAAATGGCTTAAGACCCCTACGAGTAGGCACACCTATTTTTGGCTTTTGTCCTGTATTTTTTAGTTCCAGCCCATCAGACCAGCCGCAGGATCTTTTGTGTAAGTTTGCCTCTCTCTCTACTCACACGGCGCTCGGCGACACTTTGAACAAGCTGCGGTCACAGGTGTCCACACGCTTCTCTCCTCGGTATTGCCTTTGTGTTTCGTATTGTCAGCGCGAGCCATGTATGCATCTGCTTCGTACATAGATATGTATATTTAAAACACAAAGAACAAACCAAAAGCCAGGGATAGCCAATCGTTTTTTTTTTACCTGGCCACAGTATAATGGGAACCTCGAACCTCAAAGATCTCGAGAACGAATACATTCAGATTTTCGAGCGCTTTTTTCGACCATCGACCTCGCCGCCCCTGGTCGTTGCTTCTCCGATGCTTACCTCGCCGGCGACGCGCCCGTGCGCCGAGAGGGACAGGCTCGAAGTAGGCATGGAGGTTGTATCTTGGGCGGCGGCTTAGATATTTGGCCTTGGAGATTTTAATATTTGTAGTTCGATAAGTTTAAGCCACTTATAGAGCCTTTTTCAAGGTGCGGGATCCAGAAAGAAGAAAAAAAAACGGTTTTGTCAACCTTCTAGGAAGAGCATGCAACAGTACAGCTATATACAGTAGGTATCAGCGCTCAGGGCGTGTCTTGACTTCATTCGACCGATTTGACTGACTAAAACGGAACGAGATTATTCGCGTGCGTTCGTTCCATTCCATGCTGTTTTTGGCGGTTAGTGTCCGATCGACTTTCTGGGCACCCGATCCTGAAACAGGCCGCAACGGAAAGTAACCCATGAAATTTGCCTCGGGACTGCGCAGTTGGACTCTACGACAGGGGTACCGTCACGCAGGCAGCGAGTGCTCCTGGTACAGAGGATAGCTTGACACGCAAATAGAGCGCCTGACATGCCTCTGACCAAGCAGTGCTAGCCGTCCAAGTGGCACCTTCGGAACAAATCTAGAAGTTATGATATCGCCGTCGCGGCTCGACGAGGGCTCCTGGTGCTTCAGTGAACATCGGTCCAGCATGTTTGCTAGATGTATATCGCCAGAGTCTCGTTCGCCACCCAAATTTCCCCCTCGTGAGCCTCCTGTACAGGCCATGGCCGTATCGCATGGCTCCTACCGCAGGCGAGAACTGTGGCGTCTACATGTGCTCCATTGCGTGCTCTCATGTCATCTCATTTTGCTCCATACCCTCGTGGGCCTCCCAACAAATGTCGAAACCAGTCGCAACACTTCCAGCACCAATCAACTGCCGCAAATCTCGTTCCAAGTGGACCGCTCGGTCCTCCTGAACAAGGGTTGCTGTTTTGACGGATACGCTTCCTCTTTACAATTTTACGGATAGGGTGGGAGCGCTTGGAATCTATTCAGCTTGAAAATAATCCATTGCCAACCAGCAGCGGATAACCACGCAAATAATATTCCGCTCCTTCCGTTCCAATCAGTAGCCTATGCCGTGTTCTTGACCCACAAATCGTACCAAATAAAGTACCAAATACATTACGTTTTTTGTGGTGGTCCGCACATTTTTTTCAGATTGTCCAAAACGCGCGGCGAAGCCGCGCACGGATCGAGCCTTAGCCTGGACTAGGGTTGGGGTTAGGGTTAGGGTTAGGGCTGGTTGGGTCGACGGCTTCTCGTGATATTATTTAAAAAATCATCCAAAAGCACGTAAAACCAGCAAGAAATCGTCGTATATTTGGTACTTTATCTGGTGTGATTTGTGGGATACAGACAGGTATAGGCGCCTCGTTCCAATGCTCGTGCAGTGAAGTTAAGACATGCCCTCAGGATAATATTGTAAGGCTCACTCGTAGATTGTAGGTAATTGTTTAACCTTTAACCAGTAGCCCAACGGATGAATACCCTTAACAAGTGGCGTCTTCGGCAGGACATGGGTTGTACTGGTCGCGAGTTCGAATCTCACGACCACCATGAAAGCGCTTGTTAAAGAAGTACGATTTTTCTCATGTCAGAACCTGACAAACACTCTTTTTTGGGTCTCCAGAGATTGTTAAGCATTTTGGACTAGGCATGCACGGCCTAATACGAAGACCAAAGACCCGGCTGTTCAGAAGGGGGGGAGAGTGTTATAGGGCTTAAATTGGGTGGGTATTCGGTTAAACTTTTACCAGTAGCCCAACCGACTAATGCCTTAATAAATGGCGTCGTCGGCAGGACATGGGTTGTAGTGGTCGTGAGTTCGATTCTCATGACCACGATGACAGCGATTTTTTATAGAAAAACGAATTTCCTCATGCCAATAATCTGAAAACACGCCTGGATCCCCATAAATATAGGAACCGCGTGTTGGTCACAAGTGTCGACCTGTATATCTGGTCCGTTCTAGGGGGGGGGGGTGTTGTAAGGCCTAGATTAGGTATATAACTGATTAACCTAATCAGTAGCCCAACGGACTAATGCCCCTAACAATGAGCTTCGACGTTGATCACTCATAATCATTCCACGACAGAAGGAAATAACCAAGGATTGCCGTGTGAAACATGTACGTTTGAACTGCAGCTCTTATTTATGGTGTTGTTTCCGCCAAAAACAATCGCCCACAAAGCAGGTTCAACACCTGTCGTTTCCGAACATTGTGAACGGCCAGTTCTTCGCAGTTGTCGTAATTTCAGATTAAAGCTCCAGCGATTTTATTTTCTGTTCGTGAGTGTAGCTATTTCGAGCTAACACCAAGTAGTGGTCCTTTTATCGCCAAGCTAAGCCAAATTAGTATCCATTAAATTTATAAACAAAGCACATTTTTCCTGTCATGTTTCCGTATATGATCTTAACCAAAAGGACACGCTTTATGGTAGTGCTGATAGGATGTGGAAACGCCGGTAAATATCTGGTAAGTATAGGGATCGTATTGGTAGTACTTGGAAGGCGTATCTTAGATGGAAACCAGGGGTTTCCAAGGCGAGGCAACTCGAGCCTTCGGCCTTTCAGTCTTTCATCGTGGGAACAGTAATAAAGCTGCTCTTCTTCTATCTCTTAATCAAACAACACACGTGAGTACCAACGAGTACCTGTTCAATAGGCAAACCTGGCAAGGGATACTCTGGTGTCCCATACCCTTAACCTTACAAGCAGCGTCGACGGTAGGACTAAGGGTTGTAGTGGTCGTGAGTTCGAATACCACGTCCACCATGAAAACGTTTTTTAAAGAAAAGCGAATTTCCTCATGTCGATAATCTGAAAACACTTCTGGTGCCCATACGCACGCGTTCAGCCGCATATTCGGTCCGTTCCGGGGGGGAAGAGTGTTTCAAGGCTTAGATTGGGTAGGTGATTGGTTAACCTTTTTCCAGTAGCCCAGCGGACTAATGCCTTGACAAATGGCACAAATGACGAAGTCTCGTATTTCTGCGCGGAGCAGTATATGATGACTGAACAGGCTCGCCTTTTCCACGACCACGGCGCAGAGGAGCGGAATATGTCCTCGCCAGACCCACACGAACACAAACGCATCGGTCGAGGCGTGCGTAACTTCGACTGCGCTATCTGGGACCACGTTCGAGAAGACGCCGTCCTTGCTGGCCCTTTGCCCAAGTTCACACAGAACCCGGCCATGAAGCAGCACCTTTTGAGCACTGGCACCAAAATTTTGGCTGAAGCCAGCCCTTTTGACCCCGTGTAGGGCATCGGTCTCCAGGCGGACGACCCCGAGCCCGAAAATCCCTGAACGAGTGAGCTGTTGCGCGGCTTCCGACGGGTTGATCGAGGAGGGGAAAGGAAGGGTTGAGATGCGCGCAATGTCCTTGAGACCGAGGTGGTTGTACCCGCGCTTAACGTCGGTGGTGTGCTTGGCCGCGGCGGCTGCGGCTGCAGGGGCGTCTATCGCGGCAGTTCTGGCGTGGGCAACGTTAGACGACACCGGCATGGCGCGGGTATCGGACAACGGCCAGCTTCGTAGCCTTGCCGTTCAGAGGTGTGGGAGTGGGTTTTGAGGAGCCGCATCTTCGACTCATGTTTTAGTTAATAGAATGGGGGTTTCCACTATTTTCTCATATCATATTTCTGCATATACGGCTCATCAGATTGGGCTAGTGTTATGGTATTGCCGGAACGATGTGGATTTGCCGGTAAATACCTTGTAACAGGTATAGGGATCGTATTGGTAGTACTTGGAAGGCGTATCTTAGATGAAACCAGGGGTTTCCAAGGCGAGGCAACTCAAGCCTTCGGCCTTTCAGTCTTTCATCGTGGGAAAAGGAAAAAAGCTGCTCTTCTTCTATATCTAAGCAAACAACACGCGCGAGTGCCAACGAGTACCTGTTCAATAGGCAAACCTGGCAAGGGATACTCTGGTGGACCCTTAACCTTATTTTTTTCTACGACGTGGTCGTTTGCACTGAAGTCTGTTTACTGGTCTACGACCCAATGATGTATCCCTTCGGCTCCAGTTTGTTCATGCTTTGTTCTATTTTACTTTGATACGCATTTTCTCCCGTCTACGTTCTTCCGCATTGATTGGTAGGATACATTTGTTAGAAGGACAAGACGGAATCGCAACCCTTCATATATCTCGCTTTCACAATCGTCTGTTCAATCCCGGTCTTCACTCACCCTGTAAAATTATCCCACGACAAGCCACTTCAACCCTTGGCATTACTTTATGTCCACTTTCATGCAGGGGTATCCCATGCATGTTTTGTACGTACCCACGAGGCGTTTATATGTATTTTCCAGATACTTCCCCGTCATATCGAACTCCTGCCCTGCCCTACCCATGCGGAGCCTTTGTATTTATGAAGTATATCTACAAACCATGCGTACGTACGAGTATATATTACAAGGCTTCGCATGGGTGTCGGCAACGCCGGCATGCTCCTGGAAGGTGAGGCAGGGCACCCGAAAAAAAAAGTCCATGACCCTCACGACGTTTATTTTTTCATTTTCGGCCGTCCGGCGGGGGGGGGGTGTAGGGGGTCAGCCACACAAACACCAAGTGATACGCTGAGTAGGGGATAGTTAATATCCTTCCCCTCCCCCACGAACCCCTCGCGATTTCTTTGCAATCCGATAGCGCATACTTATCTTTCAGTCGTTGGAAGGCCGAATCCCTAACCTCAGATTAAATCGATGCTCGGAAACTTGCAGACAGGCTTCCTTGTGCATGTTCGAACGGGCAGTTGCATCACATTTGTGTCGGTAGAAAGGTTAATATGGCAATTACGCCGGGAGGGGGGGTGTACTCATGTTGTGCATGGCCGTAGTCATATGACCATAGACCCTCGCATCCCTACAATGCCGGGACGGAGCGCGTTGGGTTTTCACCAGCCAGGCAGACATTACTTGCACCAAGCGCGAAGCGCCGTGAGGTATTGGGCGAGACGCATGGAGGGTGAGCTGCATCCTGACTAAGAACCGCTTGAGGCGGACTTGCATATGGACGACAGCTCAAATGAGTTTACTTTAATTTCTGGTGTGGCCACTTGCCGAGAGACAGCAATGGGTTTATACCTATGTAATCTGCCTCGCGTGACGTCCTTACCATATAACACTACGTGATACGACCATTCCCTTGTGCGGAGTACAGGTTCTCCACCCCGCACAATGTATCTAACTCGACCGCCAGCTTGGTGACCGCCAAAAAAACATAAAAACGGCACCCTGGCTGTTAGCTCACGCAGCGAGTAGGCGTGTTTTACAGCGTCGTGGCCAACCGACGCCAACCCAACCTATAATATATATACCGGTATGATTGATATAGGGGCGTTCAGGGGGGGGGGTGTATAGGTCTGGTGGAGTATCGGTGGGCGGATCTTTGGGACCTATAGTCGGAGGTAAATCCCTCGTAACGTGTGCATCATGGTAAGACGACGGAAGTGATGACCGCAAGGTCTGATTTGCGTCGTTTTACTACGGTGCCTAGACTGAATTTAAGTATAAGCCAGGCGGGGCTGCAGCAGCGAGCGCTTACCGCGATATGCCCGAAATGGGCTATATATGTAGGTACTGTAGAATATGCCGAGGCCGCAAAAGCGACAGTACTGCCAAGGGGTTTACGGTATTATGTTGAGATTGGAGATATTTTTGCGTAGTAGTCGAAATAGTACAGTCTTTAGTGCTTCTTGTAATGAACATTCGGTGGGAGAGGCGAAGTCGATGATCGTGTGTTGAACCCGAACAAACATTATTCAGAAAACAATCAGATAGCACATGCAGTAGAAGTGTTATGATTGCCAATGACGTGCACGACGTCAATGCCGCCGCTGCCACATTATTGACGTTATCGTTTCTATCTACAGTAAGTAGAATTGTGCGTGGCGAACGTTCACCCGTCGACACAGCACTGCACCGTTCCTGCTACAAAACACTAAACTAGCTGTGACTGCACTGTACTACTGGAAGGGGACACTCTACTACTATTACACTACTACTACTACTACTACTACTACTACTACTACTACTACTACTACTACTACTACTACCCTACTACTGCTACTTCTACTACTACTACTACTACAACTTGCTACTATACTGAGCCACTACATTTATACACTACACTGCTACTATATGTCTTGCCAAGCTTCCAGCTGCCAGCTGCTGCTGCTGCTTGTGTCGATACCATCTCCCACGTGGGAGCACGACCCTCCGTCGGTGCATCCTACTAGCAAGAACCGTTCCGTCATTTCCTGGAGGACATATGTATGATACGCTCTTAACGGCTGTTTCTTAAAAACGGAGGAATAGTTACACGTATATATTAGTTATCGTACTGATAACCCTCAAACGGAGATCTTTAGTTGAATGCCGGTATCTTTCTAGGACTTTCGGTGAATAATTAATGCAGTAATACAAGAGCTCCGCTGCGCGGGCGGCTAACGCCGCCCGCTACGCTCGCGGAAGGAAGAATAGAACCAAATGTGAAAAGCGTAAAAGAGGAACATGTAATGTTTTTGCAACTGGCGACTTGATAATGCCAAGAGCCCCACATGTATGACGGCAAATACAGGACAGAAACAATACTGGTGATTTTTTTTATCTTCCAACACGAAAAAACATCGCGAAGAAAGCAAAGCTTCGCTCCGAGGGACAGCCGCCCGCTACGCTCGCGCAACTTAAGAAAAGGGGCAGAAGAGGTCCACGATGTGTAAAGACCAACTTGAAAAGGCCAAAGAGATTCATGGTGCGATGCAGCGAAATACTTACTGCTGTACGCAACTGAACGTACAGCAGTACCTGTCTACCGCTGTATTGTGATGCAGGAGTACTGGTATGTGGCATATATTCTGTGGCAAATCAAGTATCATACCTGTGTACGGCGACAGCAGTACGACACAAAAAAAAACACACACACAAAGAACCAACAAACGTACAGGCGACTTGCAAATGCATACAGCAGTACTCGTAGTAGATCAAGAGTAGATAGATAAATAGTTTTTCGACAAATAACGCACCGCTTGAACTTGGCTTGAATGTTCTTTTATTATAGACTGAAAAATCCTTATAATTTCGGACATACATACTGGATTCATTGCAGCAGCAGCAACAGTGAGGACCTTCATGTTTCCCTCGTGTCTCGGTGGACACGCCACGCCTAGCCACGAAAAAAACGACCGCGCTCCTTCTGACCCCCCCCTCTACTGGCCAGCGCCCTCCCATATACCCGCGGTGGTGCCGGGCTCGCACGCGCTGTCGTGCTCACTGGGTACACGCACGAACCCAAAACCGGAAATGTTTAAAAAAAAATCAAGTACGTCGTATCAAAAAATGTTTTGTAAAAAGGTTGAAATTACAATTTTAGAAATAAAAACACAGAAACTCCAGAACCTGCGGAACCTGCGGAAAGCAAATAACTTTTGCTTCGGCAATTAGAGGCTGAGAGTGGCTGTGAGGTGCCAACATATGCCGAGGAAAGCTTCCGAACCAAAGAAGATAAAGCTATGTATGTCTATATACAGTACATATCACACTGTGTGTTTATTTCTAGCTTATGCGATGCTCGCGCCTTCGGAAAAAGGGTTTCTTGTTTTGAAACAGGCCAGCGGGCCAACGTCAGGGAAGTTTGACATTCTACTGCCCTAAGCCGGCCGCGCGAGCCTCTGAGCAGGTCACCGGGCAGGTCCTCCCCGGGCGAGGTCAGGGAAGGCGGGTACAGTAGCGGAAAAATCAGACGAAAGGTCCACCTCGCGTCGATAAAATGGCCTCGAAGCGCGGAGAGGACTCGGAATTTAAGTGTTGCGACGACACACATCCGGATGTGGTATATAGGTTTATACAGGGGGGGCTTGGCCGCGGCGAGCTGATGACCGTCGCTGCTACGCGTATTCTCGCAACGGGCGATATATGTAGTACGGTAGAATAAGCTGAGGCCGCCAAAGCGACAATACCGCCAAGGGGCAAGCACTGCTCGAAAGGTCGACAACAGCCGTCGCAGCACAGCTGAAGCGTGCTATATACTTGTAGTCGACGATACAATAACACAATACCAAGTATAGAAGTACGACTACGAGCTATTTATACGTGAACACCGTAAAAAAAGACCTACCGACACCACGGTAAATCTCATGTTGACAATTCAGCTACAACAACCTTCTATAGTTCTTATACAGATACGTACAACGTACAACAGTAGTACATCAACGCCATGAGATCATTATGGGAATCTGTATGTGGTAATTCTACCGCAGCAAACAACACGGCGGAGCTGTCAAAACCATATTTACTCTGCTTGAAAGACCAGCTGGGAAAGACGGAAACGATCCACAAAAATACCCACAGCAGCTTCTATACAAACAGGACGATTTGGACATTCCATGGCCCCATGCCGCCCGCACGCGTCGTCGGGTAGGCCGTCGGGTAAACCCTGCCCGGTGCAGTCGAGACAGGTGGACACGCTGATCGAAAATGCGAGGTGACCCGTTCATCTCATGCCCAGGGACCGTATTACTACCATCTAGCTGTTGTCCTTCCCGGGGCCATTTTTTCTACCTCACACTCGCCCTCCAACCCAGCCCGTAATATTTGATTTCCGAAAGCTGAACGTCATCCTCCCGAGAGTGTACCCCTTCTCCAAATATATTGCTATTCTCTCCGCTCCGAGATCCCATACCTGCTATGGGATCATTGGGCTTGCGACTATTTTACATTTTTCCTGCAATGTACTTTGGTGCGCTTTCGTCAAGAGGTATCCCAGTTATTCCCTGCTATACACGTCGCTGCGCTTCCGCCAATAGGTATCCAAGATGATTCCCTCTCATGTCACGCACTTTGCCTGAAAACGCCATCCTTCTTTCGAGTCCAACATTCCTACTAACCTCGTTGTCGATTGTCCACTCGAGCGTTCTCCTCCCCCGCTCGGCATCTACTGCACTGCCGATGAGTTGCCACCTCTTCTGGCGATCCAATATTCCCCTCTTTCTGGTCTCTGTCCTCTCGCCGCTATCATGACCAATTCTACCACGATCATTCCCAGCAGCCCCGTCGAGTCTATTGACAGTGCACGAACGCCGATAACTAATAGAAGCTCTGTGCGAAACCAAAGCGCTTTACGGTACTCGTTTCGTTCGTCACAGACAGCCTTGCTTCGTTCTTCTTCCGTGAACTAGGAGCGCCAGTAGTAGGGCCCCCTCTCCTCGTGCAGTCTCCCGATCGCTTCGTAGGCACTCGGCGACCGTGGTCCTTCTTGCCGTTGTCCAACCAATCCCAAAACGGGAACTGCATCCTCTATCCCGCCCCTTCATTGCTGTGCTCCACCCAGAACCATTTATGTCAGCTGACGCCCGCGATCACTGTCACGTAAGGGGCGTGTTTCGGGCTGATTTTTTTGCCTTGTTTCCTTCACACCCCGCATTCCTCGCTGTTCCCAACCCGCTCTTTCCCGCTACAACGCAGCCTAGAAAGCGTTCAGACGCACAGCTTAGAAAGCCGCAGAAGCTGCTGTACAAAGTATCGCCGTGGACGGACAGCGACGGCGGCATGGGGTAGTTACCCCGCTAAAATAATAATGTCAGCACTTCCCCAACTGTGGCCGTATCATCGCACAGGCTTTTCACTCTTCCAACCGCAAAACCACTCTTTTCAGCCCTCCCCATTCGAAGAGAAGGTGCCCTCTCCTTCGCGTCGAAATCGAACCATTGCACCATGTGCCGGGTGTTTATGTTAGTAGCACTTTCTTTTTTGGCGCCAATAATAACTCGTCTTCCGCCCGGCATATAACCCTTCATGATTACATACTTAGAAAAATCACCGACGCCAGCGAGTTCGACAGCCCCCAGCACCACCCGCGCCGGTCGTAATCCTTGAACACCGCCCATGCCGCCCTGTCCACGCCGCCCCTGGCGACGGCCTTGCTTAGACGCCAGCCGGCAGAGCGCGAACGTCGCCCCCCGCCCCCGCCGCGGACGACTTAGAAAATGATCGACGCGAGCGATTTCTACATGCATGAGCACAACCCGCTGCCCCCGATTTTCGACATCCACCATCGACTTCGACATCCACGAGCCCTTGCATCGATTGATGGAGATGTATGGCCTCCTTGTGGGACATCGTCCATACCGTCTTGTCCTCGCCGCTCCCTTGCACCGTCTAAACGTAGACACCCGTGAGCGGGTCGCGAACGGCGCCCGCCGCCCCTGCCGCGGATGACTTTGATAGAAACCGACGCCAGCGATTGCGACAGCGACCAGTGCCACACCCGCCGTAGTTGTCACACTGATGGGACATTCTACCATCCTTGAACACCGTCCACGCCGCTTTGTCCACGTCGCCCTCTTGCACCGCCTGCACGTAGACGCCCGCCGGCAGGGAGCGGACAGCGCCGGCCATCCCCACCGCGGCGATTGCCACGCCCTTCTGTCGCCCCCACGCCTGCTTTCAGAATAGTCGTAGGCGCCGCTGCCGTCTGGCGCTCCGCGTGTTGCACCCCACTCGTGTCAAAGCCCCACCATCCCGGGCTCTCCTTTCAGGCAAATTTTTAAACATGGTTCCCGCCACCGTTGTGGTGCTGATGGCGATAATATTTGTAAATCGACGATGCACTTTTTTTTTTAACTGTAATGCAGTTCCAATTAATGGTATTTGCTTGCTTTTCCCTTAACACTTCGATGGAGGCATAGGTTTTTCGAACTTAAAAATGTGGTTGGGGTAGGTACCACTTACGCACCTACCCCCATGGTGCTATCTTTTCTCCTATATACTCGTAGGTATATAGCACTCGTGCATGACGTCTTCTGGTGCGTCGTGAGTGCTCATTGAAACACCTCCTCCCCCGTGTGCTAAACAGTGTTATTAGGGCGAATAAAATTATCTTTGCTCCCTGGGAAATGCAATTCATTGGTCGCGAAGCTTTTTTTACGAATGCGCACTCCAAAACACCAACTGAAGATACATTTACTAAATATGAGCCCAACCACGTTTGGAACATGATTATCTTTGCTCCTCGGGCAATACCATTGTGCGTGAAGCTTTGCTGATGCGTGGTGATTGCTAGTTGAAAACTACTCCAATCCCGTGTGGATAACCTAACGGTTGCCACCAATTTCTGATGCCCCTTGGGGCAAACACCCCCCTCGCATACCAGACAACACACAGCCAAACATGAACAACTATATAACAACACCTCACCAAAACCGCACAAAACGTCTCAAGTACAGATACATATACATACTATACGAAGTATAATACTATTAATTACAAGGTTCCCCTCCGGGACGTGCCTAGGGGAGTGGCGCAAGGACAAATCGAGAATCTACTATTAATACAACAACATGCGATATTGTATCATACGCATATCATATTGTATACTGGTATTACATAAATACGACGTTATGTATCGTGTCCTTCAAAGGTGAAAACTAATTAATGACTTGAATTAGTATGAATTAATTAAAAAAAATGGCCTTGTATCGTAGGCTTTGGAGAATGTACGAAACGGGGGCCGGGTGTCGCAGGAAAATTAGTCACTCGTCCCGCAGGAAAATATTGTGTTGATTTAAAGGGGTTGCGGAAAGTTTGGTCCATTGTGTTATACAGCTTGCTCTGGCGGCAGAGTTGCGGCAATGCCAAAAAATAATATTATGGTGGTATGAATACAGCGAAATTATGTACATGATAGGGAGTCACACTACTGGCATCGCGACGTGTGCCCCCGGAAGTACTGCAGATAGGCACTCACCTGGAGAACTCAGACTAGTATACACAATAGACAAAACAGCCTAGCGCTCCAGTATGATACGTGCTATTAATAGTAGCAGGCGGGTGTCTAGATAAACAGAATGAACACGATATTAATAGCAGGTACTGTAGCGTTGCGAGATAACTACCTAGAGTATTTGTCAACAATTTCGGCAACGGTAGATGTGTCGCCATATTGATAAACGCTGTCATGCGTTGTGAGTTCAGCCTCGTGTTATTGTTTGCCTAGTGGCTGGTCCCCAGTGCAATGGGATGTGCTAATGACGACTACAGCAGATAGTTCGTTGAATTATTTGGGCATTGCATTTATTTGCCGTATTTTGCTGCGACTTCGATATGGTGTTATTATGTGGCTGGTGACTGGAGACCACCGCAATAATATGCGTAAACAAAAGTTATATTCGTGAAGGCTACGTACAAGTATGGGACAGAAGAGACGGTCACACCGCCCGAACTGTCGAATGCAGTCTTGATCAACCGGCGATTTGGGCACTGCTGTAGTAGTAGTAGAATTGTTGAGTTACTTACTTGCGGTTGGGCATGCTAATGTACGTATTGTTCTGTAAGTTTTAGTTACCTGGTGTCGCGTTTTTGTTTGGCTGGACTCTACAATACAGTGGAGGTCACCGCTACGACTATGGGAAGCAGAGCAAGCACGATTCACAAAGGTGACGCGTACGCGAAAGAAGATACGGTGACACATTTCGAACTGTCGTTTGCGGTCGATCGGGATCTAGCGGTAT
>MEHQ01003455.1:0-34168 GCA_008828725.1 Saccharina japonica | reverse complement strand
CATCCCTTTCGAGACAGAGCACTGTTCCTACTCCTTATAGAGAGACACATGCTACGATAGAGGTGCACCATGTTTCTGCCTTCTAAGGGTGGTCACTTAAGGAGCGTCATACCTCACCGGAAAAAATGATTTTGGAGGAAAATAAATGCGCTTTCGGATGAGAAATCTCATGACCGAAGTATGTTCTGAAACATAATTCGTCACAACAATGAAAGTCCGACGAATTTGGGTTAAGGAGCCCGATCGGTCAGAAAACGATTCATCCAAAAAGTGCTACCTCTACCGTAGCACGCGTCGAGACACCTCCAACATTTGGGCACTACTTACGTTGTTTCCATACATTACAAAGAAAAAAATTATAATCCTTTTCCCTTCCTGTTTCGCCTTGTTTGGCCACCATCTATCTCCTAAAATTGCGATCGTCTTTTTGCTACTATCTACAGTAGTGACCAAGTGTACCAAACTTCTCCATGTCACATTCGTCTATTTTCCTCATTTCCTTTTCTAACGCATCCCGTTCCTCCTTTTACATTTCACATTCTCCCACTGTGTGAATTCTACTCTCTATTGCTTTGCCACATGGGCAAATCTGTGCATCTACTTCCTTCTCCTCCCGGCTACTGGTATAACTCTTTCTTCTTTCTGGCAGGTCCAGGTCCCCTACACGAAATCAAATCACCAAGCCGGGGGTTCCGGCCACCTGTGACGCGGATGGCGTAGGGCGTAATTTGCGCGTATATATACGTAAAATATACAGATCAGGTACATGAATGATATGGGCAGGGATTGAAGCCGTGCATCGTCGTGACTCCTACCGTAGTAGTAATAGAGTTAGACATCGAGAATCGAGTTTGATGTATACGATACCGATAAACATGAAAAAACAAAAAACACTATTCCAGGGGATCATAGTAAATAGGGTAAAAATAGAGCGATCTACAGTAGTTTTTCCCTGTGTAACGTAGGTCCTATTTACTATTTACTACTATGGCCCTCCGTAATAATTGATACGATTTGATAGTTGATACATCCAAGCTTTCGTTCAGCGTCTGCACAAATAACCTCGGGGATGGCACAGGGGATGGAGGGCGGCCACGCATGCTCGTAGCTAGAGATGCACCGATTTTTTTCTGAGGTGTGAGTCGTCCCACGGTAGGGGTGCACCATAATTTTCTGAGCTCCTCACATGAGGAGCTTGATATCCCACCCGAATCATGACTTCGGAAACATTCGTTAGCGCAACCCGATCAAACCTTCCAATCAGTGCGGTAGTCCAAAAACAAATTTACCGGTAAAACAATAATACTAATAATAGTATCCGGTGGTTACTTACGTGAGGAGCACAACCCGTCAGAAAATATTGAGCCTAAAAGTGGTACCCCTACCGTGGGATTACTCNGGCTGGGGCTCGAAAATGAAGCCAGCTCCACCTGGGGACGATAAAGCCCCATCCCCGAATCGGAAATGCCTCCATACACGTACAACTCCAACAGCCCGGGGGCGAAAGCCGAGATCTCCCGGGCCGATACCGCCGACCACGGCGTGGAAGGCCCAGCCACACCGACCGATCGCTGATTGGCTGGGGCTCGTATACAAAGCCAGAGCCACCCAGGGACGACAGAGTACCATCTCCCGATCGTAAATCCCCCCATACATCCACAACTCCTCACCCGGAGACGATTGGTCCCCATCCCCGGTTTGGAAATGCCTCCGTATCTCTACAACTCCGACCACCCGGAGACGAAAACAATGATGCCCGGGGTCAAACTTCCCGGCACGGTGTGGAAACCCCAGCCCGACCGGCTGATTGCTGATTTGCTGGGGGCTCGAAAATAAAGCCAGCGCCACCCGGGGACGATAAGGCCTCATCCCCGGTTCGGAAATCCCTCCATACATGTACAACTTCAACAACGCAGGGACGAAAAACGAGATACTTCGGGTCGACAACGCCGTGCACGGTGTGGAGACCCCAGCCACATCGGCCGATCGTTAATTGGCTGGGGCTCGTATACAAAGCCAGAGCCATCCGGGGACGACAGAGTATCATCCCCGGATCGGAATCCCGCCATGCATCTACAACTCCTCACCCGGGGAAGATAGACACCCATCCCCGGTTCGCGAATGCCTCCGTGTCTCTACAACTCCGACCACCCGGAGACGAAAATAATAAAACAATAATCACCCGGGTCAAAATCGCCCGGCACGGTGTGGAAACCCCAGCCCGACCGGTCGATCGCTGATTGGCTGGGGCTCGAAAATAAAGCGAGCGCAATTTCCAACAGCCCGGAGACGAAAACCGAGATCCCCCATGTCGATGCCGCCGCTCACGGCGTGGAAAGCGCAGCGCCACTGGCGGTATAACTGATTGACTGTGCTCGAAAATTGGGCCAGTGCCACCCGGAAGATGATAGGGGCCCATTCCCGGATCGGAAATCCCTCCATACGTCTACAACTCTAACAACCCGGGGACGAAAACCGAGTTCCCCCTGATCGACACCGGCCCGCACGATGCGGAAACCCCAACCCTACTGCCTCTATCACTGATTGGCTGGGGTATCTTTCAGGGTCCGCCGAACGCGGGGAGGATAAGGTCCCATCCCCAGATAATACTTAAACCCATACATTTACAACTCCGACAAACTAGGGGGGGGGGGGGGGGCGTACTCATTTGTTGCTTGCCTTAGTCATTTGACCATTGACCACGCATCCCTTTCGAGACGGAGCACCGTTCCTACTCCTAATAGAGACACCTCCAACATTTGGGCGCTCATTACGTTGTTTCCATATATTACAGAGAAACCTTTTGCTAATCTTATCCCCTTCCTGCTTCGCCGCCTGTGGCCACCATCTATCTCCTAAGATAGCGATCGTTTTCTCGCTACTATTTAGTGTACCAAACTGCTCCATGTCACACTCGTCTATTTTCCTCATCTCCTCCTCTAGCACATCCCTTTCCTCCTTGTACCTTTCACATTCTCCCACTATGTGAACTCTACTCTCTATGGCTTTGCCACATGGGCACATCTGTGCCTCTACTTCCTCCTCCTCCCGGCTACTGGTATACCTCCTTCTTCTTTCTGGCAGGTCCAGGTCCCCTACACGAAATCGCAGTTTCAGCTTTTTCGCGAAGTCCATTGGGCCGTGCAGATACCTTTTCATTCCTATTCCTTCTCTCAACCCCCCGTACATCTCTAAGTGTTCTTCCCCTTCCACCTTCTTTCTCAGTGCTAGCCTTTCCCTTCTTTCTATCCTTTCTTTCACTTCTGTCTTGTATCCGCTAAATTTCTCTATGGCCAGCGTCTCTTTTTGGTTTCCTATTTCCTTCCATACTTTCTCGACTACGCTATCCCACCTTATTCCAGCTCGCCCTTTGGTTACTTTCTCCCATACAGCTTTATCGGCTATGGCTGGCAACCTCTTATTTGGCATGTTCTTTACTTTATATTGCCATTTCAACTTACGGGGGGGGGTTAGGGAATTTGCTGTGTGTCGTGGCCTTCCGAACCCATCGCACGAAGCTCGAACGAGCCCCACGCGGACGGTCTACGTGTGTACCAGAATATTCCAGGTATACCACCAGGTATATGTATGGGCACGGATTGGGCCTGTGCGCCCGTGACTTTCCGAGCCCTCCGAGCCAGTTGCACGCGGAGGATCCGCCACATGTATATGTATGGGCGGGCGGGTGGAGCGGGGTTCTGCGTCATGACTCTCTGGCCTCCTCCGACAGTGGCGTTTTACGAGTCAAACGTCTCGGAGTGATGGGGGGCTTCTGAACTTTGGAAATGCTGTGTTGCTTCCTGTACCCAATATCGTTCGATCTTACAATACGTAGATTTCGAGACAAACCTACAGCAGTACATACAGAAGTAGGCCAGGAGATTGAGCATCGTCAGGTGAAGAAGCTCAAGCGTACATTTGTTTCTTAAAAACCTGTTTTGGGTGATACATATGTAGAACACCTCAAGTGAGGAACCCCAGGGAAATTGCGCGCGCACAGAGGCGTGATACACGATAGGGGTACGCAGCACGTTTTGGCTAAACTATTTATTCTGAACGACGGGGATTGACCCGAAATCGCCGGAATGGCATTTTTGTTTTTTGCAATATGGTTTTTCGTACACCTTAAGGCCGTGGGATTGTTCGTCGGGTTGCACTTTTCAATTTTCTCAAAATCAACTTTTGACTTACTATTAGTATGGATATATTGAAGGTAGGAGCAACAGAAACAAATGGGTGCACCTTACCTTAGCATGTGTTCACACTTACTAATTGTAGCGTGCATCGGCGTCGAGCCACGAAATACTTTGTTACCTCTCTCTCTTTCCCTCCCCTGATACAACCTATTGCCCCCCGTGCGTGCATATTGAGCGCATGCAACGCTCTGGGTGCCAACGCAAGACCGAGATACGGTAAGGCGCAACGCGGGCAGAGGACGACACGAAAAAACGGACGTAGGCAGTAGGAAGGAAATAAGCGCATTTTTAGACTGTCTGTTCATACGTATGTACATAGGGTGCCTTGGGCAGCACGGACAGAGAGCGACGTAACTACTGTAGTAAAGCAGTAGGAAGAGAGCGACGCAAGGAAGAAATGAGCCGGGAAACAAATGTAGCCTGTCTTTCTTCATACTACTGTGTAGAGTGCGTAAATGTTTTGATTCGCTACCAACGGGTGTCTCGTACTGCGTTGGATTGGGGGCGCGCAATATACTAGAGAACGACTACAATTCTCAAGTCGAACTCCGCGGAGACGCGTGCTACGGGAGAGGTAGCACTTTTTGGCTGAATCGTTTTCTGAACGATCGGGCTCCTTAACCCAAATTCGTCGGACTTTCATTTTTGTGACGAATAATGTTTCAGAGTATAGTTCGGTCAGGATACTTCTCATCTGGCAGTACTTTTATTTTCCTCCAAAATCATTTTTTCGGCGAGGTATGACGCTCCTTAAGTTACAAACTCAGAAAAAACATGGTACACCTCTATCGTAGCATGTGTCCGGAAGGATGCCTATGTAGGGGTTTGCACAATATACACCAGCAACATAAGAAACTGAGCTCTGGCGGGGGGCAGGGGACAGCCACAGCGTGGTCGGAAACCTAGGGGGTGGTCCTGTCCTGACTGACCTGCCTGTCCTGTTTTCTCCTGTTCAGTATCTGTCCTGTCCCGTCTTGTCCTTCCCTTTCGTGCTCTGTCGTTTCCTGGCCTGTCCTCTCGTGCCCTGCCTTGTACCAGTCTGATCTGTCCTGGAGTGTCCTGCGCGGTCGTGTCAAATCCTTCCGTGCCATGCCTTGGTCTGGCGCATCCTCTCGCTTCCTGGCCTGCCCGATACGCCCTGTATGTTCGAGTCGTGCCTTGTCCTGTACTACACAGTGTTCTTCCTTGTCATGGCGTCGTCATTTCCTGGCATATACTGGCGCGCGCTGTAGTTTCCTAGCGTTTCCTATTCTGTCCGTTCCAGCCCTACATGCCGTTCTCGTGTGCCCTCCGTTTTCCTCTCCAGTCGTGTCTTGTTCTGTCTTTGGCTCTCCTGTATTTCTCTGCCTTGACATCGAGTGCCGTGTTACGTCTTGTCCTGTTGTAGCGTGGTGGATTGTTCTGATGTGGCGTATCGTGTCCTGTTATACTGTCCTGTCCTGTCTTGCCTTCCTTGCCCTTTATTGCCACGTCTTGCCCCGTTCTGTTATTGTCCGTTACTTCCTGTCTTGTCCAAGACTACCTTGTTCTGCCTTATATTGTTGTGCCCAGCAGGGTGTCCAGTCCTGTTCTGTCCATTCCAACCGTGCCATGTAGTATCGTGTCCTTTCCAGACCTTCCATTACCCATCCTGTTCTGGCATGCCTTGTTATCTGCTGCCCTGTTCTGTACTGCCCTGTGCGATCCTGCCGTGTCATATATATGTTGTGTCCCCGTGTGGCCCATTCTATTAATAGTAGTATCCTATAGTATTGTGTCCTGCCCTGTCCTGACCTGTACTGTCGTCCCTTGATACCTCTTGCCATATCCTGTGCTGCCCTCCCCCCCCTTACCCACACGTGCCCTGGCGCGTTCGGTCCTCTCCTGTCGTGTCCTGTAAAAGCGTGCCCTGTCCCGTCCTGTCCGGTCCTGTCCTTTTATCTGTGTGATTTCTCGCCCTCTTTTGAGCTGTTTTGTCCAATACACGCGTGTCTTGTAATATGTTTCCCCATTAGACCGTGTCCTGCCGTATTATGCCGTGCTCTGTCGTGCCGCACCCTCTTGTCTCACCCTGGCTTGCCCTGTTTCATCACTGCCCCATCTTGCTTGGTGCGGCGCTGTGTTGTCCGGTCACGTGCTGTCCTTTCCTTTCATGACCTGTCTTATCCTGCTTTTATTTGCCGCCTCCTGTCTTGTCGGGCCCTGCGAATCATGCGATGTCCTGCCGAGTCCTGTTAGCCGTGCCCTGTCCTGCCCTGTCTAGCTGTCTCCTGTCCTGTCTCGACTTGCTATGGTATTTTCTCCCAGGTCCTGAAGCTTTATGACCGGTCATGTCGTCCGATACCCTGTCCATTCCTGCTTTGTGGTGTCTTGTCATGTCCAGTCTAGTATACTTGAGCCGTGTCCTGTAAAAAGATGTTTCCCCATCAGGCCGTGTCCCGCCGTATTATGCCGTGCTCTGTCGTGCCGCACCCTCCTTTCTCCTGCCCTAGCTTGACCTGTCCCATCACAGCCCCATCTTTCTTGGTGCGGCCCTGTTGTGTTGTCCGGTCATGTGCTGTCCTTCCCTTTCATGACCTGTCTTGTCCTGCTTTTATTTGCCGCGTCCTGTCTTGTCGTGCCCTGTGGATCACGCGCTGTCCTGTCGAGTCCTATCAGCCGTGGTCTGTCTTTCCCTGTGCTGTCTAGTTGTCTCCTATACTGTCTCGATTGTTGTGGTCTTTCCTCCCAGGTCCTGAAGCTTTCTGACCGGTCATGTCCTCCTATACCCTGTCCAGCCTTGTCTTGTCCTGCCATGACCAGTCCAGTATACTTCAGCCGTATCACATACACTAATATAATGTCCTTTCCTGACCCGT
The DNA here is from genome assembly GCA_008828725.1 of Saccharina japonica. Taxonomy (NCBI): domain Eukaryota; class Phaeophyceae; order Laminariales; family Laminariaceae; genus Saccharina; species Saccharina japonica. The sequence goes on along the minus strand of MEHQ01003455.1, from coordinate 27,135 downwards.
TGTGTCCCGTCACGACATTTCCTGCGCCATACTGTCCTATCCTGCCCTGTCATGTATTGTTATGCCATTCCCTTTCCTTTCCTACTCTACCCTGTATTGTCCTATCACAACCTGTTTGGTCTTGTCGTACCGTGTACGGCGAATCACACGCTTCTCTACACGTTGTATCCAGCCCTGGTCTGTCCTTTGCTGCCCTGTGCTGCCCAGTCGTGTCCTGTCCTGGCCTGGCCACAAGACACCGTCTAGGTCGTGCTCCGGACAGCGGGAAGAATCGTCATACACTCGGCTGGCTTTTCCATTGCAAGGGTATCTCAGATAAACGAGGGGGGCATGCGCACCATTTACGTCGTGCTCCGCGTCACCGGGACGCGATAGAAATGATACGCTAGACTCCCTTCCTTGTCTGGGATATAGTTTCCTTGAGGAAGTCAGCCGCATTCGCAACGACGTTTCCCGCTCGCCGATGCACGAAGTAGACGGCTACATTTTCAGCAGCCCAGATGGCCCAGAGAACCCCTCCAAGCCCACGGTAATCGTTCTAGCCACTGTATTTCTATTGGACACCAGCTTGCGCAGCAGCTCAAACCACGTGGCATTGACGACCATAATCCACTCCAGGACGTCGTACTTACCCGAGATGGGCTTTTTTTCCAGTGTCTTGGCCAGGGTTATGGTCGTCAACATTGCCTGCAATGAGCTGTTGCGCAAGCTGGTTCCCGATAGGAAGACGGTAGGTGAACTGATTTGCTGTGGGCTTGGATGGGTATGCTGGCCACCCCAGACCGCTGGAAAGATAGCCGTCCACGTCGTGCCCTGGATGGCGGAAAAAGTCGTTGTAAATGCCATCGCCTTCCGCAGGACAACTATCTCAGACAAGGAATGGAGTTCGGCGTACCATTTACGTTGTGCTACGGTCCGAAGCACGATGCCGATCCCGACGTAGATGGTGAGCCTGGCTCCCGTTCTTGTCTGGTACGTTGTGATCTTGAAGAAGTAATTCATATCCATATATGCAACGGCTTTTGCAGCTGTCCGGACCACGACGTAGAGAGTGCCCTTGGTTCCCCGGTTGTTTTAAGCTATACTTTCCCTGAGGAAGCCAGTCGCGTTTGCGACGATACTTCACACGTTCCAGAGTACGACATAGATGGTGCGCCTGGCCCCCTTCTTTGCCTGAGAAAGCTTCGCCTCGAAAAAGTCTGACGAGTTTATGACGACCGTTCTCGCTATCCGGAGCACCAAATAGATGGGGCGCCTAACTCCCACCCTTCACGAGGAAAGGAGTTTGGCGCACTATCTACATCGTCCTCTGGAAAAAGGGAAAAGGCGTCGTAAACTCGGCTGACTTTCTCATGGCCAAAGCAATCGCAGACACGGAAGGGAACCAGGCGTGCCATATGTTTCGTGCTCCGGACAGTGGGAAGAATCGTCGCACACACCACTACCTTCCTCCAGACACTCACATATCGAACAACGAAGGGAGACAGGCGCACCATGTATGTGTATGTCGTGCTCCGGACAAAGGGAAACGTCGATGAAAATGCGGCTGATTTGCTCAATACCACAATATCTTAGATACTTACGGGAGTCACGCAGACCATATACGCCGCCATGCTCCGGACTGGAGCACGACGAAGGTGGTGCGCCTAGCTCCCTTCCTCATCTGAGATACCGTTGCCGTGAAGAAGCTAGCCGCATTTACAACGACTCTTCCCGCTGGCCGGAGAAGGACGTAGACGGCTACTTTTCCAGCGGACCGGAGTGATCAGAGCACCCATCCAAGTCCCGGAAACTCGTTGTACCTGCCTTCTTCTGATTGCACACAAGCCTGCGCAGCACAGACCATAGCGAGTATTGTTTACTTCCAGGATTCCCGCGAGGACTATGGAAACATATCCGTCTCGACAATGTGCGACGCCCTCGCGAAGACCCTGGTCGCCAGCTGGTGCACAAGCAGGTGTTCAATAGTTCAATAAGCAGAAGGTGGGTTGAACGATTTGATGTGGACTTGGTTAGATGATCTGGACAGCCCGGGCCGCTTGAAAAAAAGCATGGGCTAACCGAAGCAACCATCCAATCCCACTGCAAGCCATTCCACCCGCCTTCTTTCTACAGTGGGCACCAGATTGTGCAGCAACTCGTGCACGACGATGTTGGCGACCAGGACCCCCGTGGGGACGTCGTACATGGCCCAACGGCTATCATTCCGGCGGCCCGGGCTGGCCAGAGCACCCATTCAAGTCCACATCAAACCAGTTAATACATCTTCCCGTTGGACACGAGCTTGCGCAGGAGTTCGTACAAGGCGATGATGAAGACCAGGATCCCCGCGAGGACACTGGAAAAACAGCCTTCTCGTCAATGTACCTTGGCGGTGAACATCGCCTGCTACGAGCTGTTGCATAAGCTGGTGTCCAATAGGAAGAACGTGGGGCACAAAAAAATGCTGAGAGGTTGGATGGATACCCTGGACCGCCCGGACCACTATAAAACATAACCGCCTGCGCCGTGTTCCGGACAACGGGAGAAGCCGCTGTAAAGGCGGTTGACTCTGCAGAACGGAACCTTATCTCGGATAAAGAAGGGAGGCAGGTGCACCATCTACGTCGTGAAGATGGTGATCCCTGCTCGCTTCCTTGTCTGTGATACAGTTGCGTTTTGAAAGTCAGCCGCCATTACAACGGCTGGTCCCGCTGTCCGGAGCACGGCGTAGACGGAAATAGTTTAATATGTCCGGGCTGGCCAGAGCACTCATCCAAGTCCACAGTATACCGTTCTACCCACTTTCTTCCGATTGCTCGCTAGCTTGCGCAGCAGCTCGTAGCAAGCAATGTTGACGACCTGGATCCCCAGGAGGTCGCTGGAACAGTAGCCGCCTCGGCAATGTGCGACGTATGTGCAGGGGCTCTGGCCGCCAACATCGCCTGCTACGAGCTGCCTCACAAGCTGGCTTCCAATATGCAGATGTTGAGTAGAACGATTGGATGTGGGTTTGATTGGGTGCTCTGCACAGCCCGGACCCGCTTGAAAACCAGCACGGGCTATTAATAGTCAGAGCAACCATCCGAGCCAACAGCAAACCATTCCACCCGCATTGTTTCTAGTGGATACCAGCTTTCGCAGCGCCTTGTAGAGGACAATCTTGACGACCAGGACCTCTGCGGGGACGTTGTAGGTGGCCGCTAAGAGGCTGATACCGACGGCCCCCTTAGCTGTCCCCATAGTGACAACGAGGGAGACGAAGAGACCCTCACCCCCCCAACCCAGCACAATACCGATAGTCTTGGTCGCCAAACTGGGATTCATCCGACCCACCATCACTTTTTAGACGGTGCTACAGAGCGTCGGTGTGGCCTAATCCGCCGCTCCTACCTCCTACCGATAGTGGAGGTGTTCACGACGGGGGTGGCAGACGAACCCTCCCAGTGCGTGACGTGGACGGTGTGGATTGGGAACTAGCCCACCTCACCAGCGTCGCCACGGCTGATGTCGGCCATGGCTGCTGCTGCTGCTGCTGCACCTGGAAGTAAAGGGGGCGAAGCGATTTTGGTCAGAAAATGGGTCGGCGACAGTGTCAGCGATTTTGTTGGCGGTTTTCATATATAAAAATCGGTTTCGGCAACGCCGATCAATCGAATGCCATTTAGCAAATAGCAAATAGGCTCGTCTGAATTTCGAGTGACATTGAACGAACTACGCGAGCCGGGTGAGCGAAGCCAAGCCCCAATCACTAATAGTCGGGGGTGGGGCAGTATATACCTGTTAAAAAAAGGCGCTGAAAATATCGCAAAACAATCGCGACAGTTTGGCGACTCCGATGTGAATTGAGTCGTACGATTTAATGCGAAGAATCGGCTGCGATCCACAGGCCAAACTTCGTCAGCTTTGCAAGTTGCGTGGTACAACGTACACGAGTTTTCTACGCTCCTTGTGAAGGATATACTGCGACGATATTACCCGATCAGTGACTGCCCCACCCCTACTATATTACCAAGTATGCAATTCCAGTGTCAGCAGGACGATAATATTTGGCGAGGTTGGTCCATAGTTTAGTGTGAAGAGATGTCGCCTAAGCTAGGCAACATGGGACACACCCGACTACTGTGCAGGTTGTATCTGGTTACTCTCGATCACTCACACGTGTTGGTATCATATTAGCGGTTCCTTGCCTCTCTAGAGCTTCTGAGTGAGAGAGGGCAAGCATTCTTCTTCCACGAGGAAACCTAAATAGTAACGCCTCCACCACAATAGTGGGGGAAACGGGGACACACTCTCTATTATGTTAATAATCATTGTGCTCACGAAAGACGATGAAAAATGCGTATGATACACGTAGCCCGCCGCGTTGGGTACCACATTGTTACATAAACATACCAGGCATGGGCAGATGGTATATAGCCCTCGCTATTAGGCACTCGCGCAACATGATAGTTGTATAAAGTATGAAGCATGCAGCATGCCACATGCGGTAGGGTTGCACCAGCAATAGTCTGAGCCTCCCGACTTGAGGAGCTCTATCTCGTTAGGGCCCGTTTTAACGAAGAAAAACAAATTCAATTTGGAAAAATACAAATTCAAATTCGCTTTTCATTGGTCAACACACGCACCAGCACCAAAGATTAGGATCTTGGGGTATAATCTTGGGTGATGGTGCGGGTTCTGACCGATGAGGAGCTTTTCATTGGTCAACACACGCACCAGCACCAAAGATTAGGATCTTGGGGTATAATCTTGGGTGATGGTGCGGGTTCTGACCGATGAGAAGCGGATTTGATTTTTTTTTCCAAATTGGATTTATTTTATTCTCGTTAATATGGGCCCTTGCCCAAAAGCTTGCTTGAAGACAAATTGTACGATCAACCCGATGGCCTTGCTCTGCGACGAAAGATATTGCCAGAAAAAACAAATGGTGTTGAGCGTAGTTCTTCAGCAGAAAAACCCTCGTGCATCTGGATTCGTAGCATGTGCATTTTGTGTCTGTCGTACATGGCATTGCCTTGTCTACCCTGCTCACTGCATTTCAATGGAGTAATCTCTGTGTCGTGGATTTGCGACCACATATATATCTTGTGTTTTCTCTAGGAGGGAGAAACGGCACGGGCACTGTGTGTGCTGGATATTGACGGGTAGAAATAACGGTTTAATGTAAAGAACGCACACAACCAGTCAGATATCGTGTCCCTCTTGAGTCAAAATCAAATAATGTCTTGAAATCTAGTACGAATTATTGTGTTGAGGGAAAAAAAGGGGTTATTGGCCATCACCAGCGCAAGCATAGAAGGTAGAACGTTGAGGACATTTCTAAATAGTTTGGCCGAAAAAGGTATATCATACCTCCTCTCTCTATCGTAGCGGGCGTCAAATGTCGTCAACTTGTGTGTGCGTTGGTGGGACGTTTGAGCCGGCGGACGACGTAATCGGACGGTTAGACAACTTTTAAGGGGTCCCTATTGTTTTGGCGACGTCAAAACAAGAAACTCGCAGCATTCGCTTCGTTCGTGTTCAAATACCTGGTATCGAATGAGAGGACAGAACGGGGGGCGGAGGTTTGCAACGTACTATTACGGGGGACCATATAAATAGAACCTACAGTACGGAGCACACAAAACCCTATATATATATATTATTTTTTTTTCTATTTTCACTAACAATATTTGGTCCTATTTACTATGGTCTTCCGTAATAGGGCATTCATTAGTGGGTGCACTGTTGCGCTGACGCAACTTTTGGGTCGGGATCGCTGACTTTCTCATGGCCAAAGCAATCGCAGACACGGAAGGGAACCAGGCGTGCCATATGTTTCGTGCTCCGGACAGTGGGAAGAATCGTCGCACACGCCACCACCTTCCTCCAGACACTCACATATCGAACAACGAAGGGAGACAGGCGCACCATGTATGTGTAGGTCGTGCTCCGGACCAAAGGAAACGTCGATGAAAATGCGGCTGATTTGCTCAATACCACAATATCTTAGATACTTACGGGAGTCACGCAGACCATATACGCCGCCATGCTCCGGACTGGAGCACGACGAAGGTGGTGCGCCTAGCTCCCTTCCTCATCTGAGATACCGTTGCCGTGAAGAAGCTAGCCGCATTTACCGCGACTCTTCCCGCTGGCCGGCGAACGACGTAGACGGCTACTTTTCCAGCGGACGGGAGTGATCAGAGCACCCATCCAAGTCCCGGAAACTCGTTGTACCTGCCTTCTTCTGATTGCACACAAGCCTGCGCAGCACAGACCATAGCGAGTATTGTTTACTTCCAGGATTCCCGCGAGGACTATGGAAACATATCCGTCTCGACAATGTGCGACGCCCTCGCGAAGACCCTGGTCGCCAGCTGGTGCACAAGCAGGTGTTCAATAGTTCAATAAGCAGAAGGTGGGTTGAACGATTTGATGTGGACTTGGTTAGATGATCTGGACAGCCCGGGGTGCTTGAAAAAAAGCATGGGCTAACCGAAGCAACCATCCAAGCCCACTGCAAGCCATTCCACCCGCCTTCTTTCTATAGTGGGCACCAGGTTGCGCAGCAACTCGTGCACGACGATGTTGGTGACCAGGACCCCCGCGGGGACGTCGTACATGGCCCAACAGCTACCATTCCGGCGGCCCGGGCTGGCCAGAGCACCCATTCAAGTCCACATCAAACCAGTTCATACATCTTCCCGTTGAACACGAGCTTGCGCAGGAGCTCGTACACGGCGATGATGAAAACCAGGATCCCCGCGAGGACACTGGAAAAACAGCCGTCTCGACAACGTACCTTGGCGGTGAACATCGCCTGCTACGAGCTGCTGCATAAGCTGGCAAAAAAATGCTGAGGGGTTGGATGGATGCCCTGGACCGCCCGGACCACTATAAAACATAACCGCCTGCGCCGTGTTCCGGACAACGGGAGAAGCCGCTGTAAAGGCGGTTGACTCTGCAGAACGGAACCTTATCTCGGATAAAGAAGGGAGGCAGGTGCACCATCTACGTCGTGAAGATGGTGAGCCCTGCTCGCTTCCTTGTCTGTGATACAGTTGCGTTGAGAAAGTCAGCCGCCATTACAACGGCTGGTCCCGCTGTCCGGAGCACGGCGTAGACGGAAACGGTTCAATATGTCCGGGCTGGCCAGAGCACCCATCCAAGTCCACAGTATACCACTCTACCCACTTTCTTCCGATTGCTCGCTAGCTTGCGCAGCAGCTCGTAGCAAGCAATGTTGACGACCTCGATCCCCAAGAGGTCGTTGGAACAGTAGCCGCCTCGGCAATGTGCGACGTATTTGCAGGGGCTCTGGCCGCCAACATCGCCTGCTACGAGCTGCCTCACAAGCTGGCGTCCAATGTGCAGAAGTTGAGTAGAACGATTGGATGTGGGTTTGGTTGGGTGCTCTGCACAGCCCGGGCCCGCTTGAAAACCAGCACGAGCTAGTCAGAGCAACCATCGGAGCCAACAGCAAACCATTCCACCCGCATTGTTTCTAGTGGACACCAGCTTTCGCAGCGCCTTGTAGAGGATAATCTTGACGACCAGGACTTCTGCAAGGACGTTGTAGATGGCCGTTAAAAGGCTGATACCGACGGAACCCTTGACTGTCCCCACAATGTCAAAGAGGGAGACGAAGAGACCCGTATCCCCCCAACCCCGCACGATACCGATAGTCTTGGTCGCCGAACTGGGCTCCATCCGACCCACCATCACTTTTCTGACGGGCTTCAGAGCGTCGGTGTGGCCTAACCCGCCGCTCCTACCTCCTACTGATAGTGGAGGTGTTCACGACGGGGGTGGCAGACGAACCCTCCCAGCGCGTAACGTGGATGGTGTGGATTGGAAACTAGCCCACCTCACCGGCGTCGCCACGGCTGATGTCGGCCATGGCTGCTGCTGCTGCTGCTGCACCTGGCAGTAAAGAGGGCGAAGCGATTTTGGTCAGAAAATGGGTCGGCGATAGTGTCAGCGATTTTGTTGGCTGTAGAAAATCGTTTGTGTTGTAAAGGCGTCGCGTTGTTCTGTTGAAGGTAAGGCTGTGAATCGTAATGAATTTTTTACTTCATATATAAAAATCGGTTTCGGCAACGCCGATCAATCGAATGTCATTCAGCAAATAGCAAACATGCTACTCGTAGTCTGAATTTCGAGTGACGTTGACCGAACGACGCGAGCCGGGTGAGTGAATCCAAGCCCCAACCCCTGTGAGTCGGGGGCGGGGCCGTATAACCGGTGAAAAACGTGCTGAAAATATCGCAAAGCAATTGCGACCGTTTGGCGACTCCGATGTGAACTGAGTCGTACGATTGAATGCGATGAATCGGCTGCGATCAACAACCCAAACTCCATCAGCTTTGCAAGTTGTGTGGTACAACGTACACGAGTTTTCTACCGTGCGTTCCTTTTGAAAGATGTACTGCGACGATATTACCCGATCAGCGACTCCCGCACCCCTACTAAAGTACCAAGTATGCAATTCCAGTGTCAGCAGGGCGATAATATTTGGCGAGTTCGGTCCATAGTCTAGTGTGATGAGATGGCGCCTTAGCTAGGTATCAGCATACGATTACGCAACATGGGACACGCCCGACTACTGCAGAGCTTCTGATTGAGAGAGGGCAAGCATTCCTCTTCCACAAGGAAAACTAAATAGTAACGCCTCCATCACAATAGTGGGGGAAACGGGGATACTATCGACACTCTCTATTATGTTAATAATCGTTATGCTCCCGAAAGGCGATGAACATGCGTATGGTACACGTAGCCCGCCGCGTTGGGTACCACATTGTTAAAGAAACATACCAGTTATGGGCAAGTGGTATATAGCTCTCGCTGTGAACTCGCGCAACATGAGATTTGTATATCAAGCATGTAGCATGCCGCGTACAGTAGAGTTGCACCAGCAATTGTTCGAGGATCCCGACTTGAGGAGCTCTATCTCTTGCCCAAAAGCTTGCTTGAAGACAAATTATACGATCAACCAGATGAGCAACCACCATGTGGCCTTGCTCTGCAACGAAATATATTGCCAGAAAAACAATTGATGTTGAGTACAGTTTTTCAGCACAAAAGCCCTCGTGCATCTGGATTCGCAGCATGTGCATGTCGTGCCTGTCGTACATGGCATTGCCTTGTCTACCCTGCTCACTGCACTCCAATGCAGTATCTCTTGTGTCGTGTTTTTGTGACCACACCATAACTTGTATCTCGCTCGTAGGATGAAGAATCGGCACGGACACTGGGTGTGCTGGATGTCGACGGGTAGAAAGAACAGTTCAATGTGAAGAACGCACACACCAGTCAGATACCGTGTCCCTCTTTAGTCAAAATCTATCAATGCATTGAAAAAGTATGAATTCTTGTATTAAGGGAAACAAGGTAGAATGTTGAGAACATTTTTTTATAGTTTGGCCGAAAAAGTGATATCATACCTCCTCTCTCTATCGTAGCGGGCGTCAAATGTCGTCAACTTGTGTGCGTTGGTGGGACATTTGAGCCGGCGGACGGCGTAGTCGGACGCTTCAGGCAATTTTGAAAGGGATCCCTATTGTTTTGGCGCCGTCGAAATTAGAAACTCACAGTACTTGCTTCGTTCGTATTAAAATACCTGGCATCGAATGAGAGGGACAGAACCGGGGGTTGGGGTTTGCTACGTACTATGGCATTACATAGTGGTTGTACTGTTGAGCTGATGCAATTTTCGTGTCGGGATAATTGCGGCTTAGCGCGACAGACGCCGCAAGGCGAGTTTGCGCCGCGCGATGTTGAGCGTGTGTTTTCTCTTTTTCGCTTGGCCTCGATATTTTGCTTACGCTACGTACATACAGTCTTATTAACGTTTTTCTCCTACGGCCACGGGGAACAACTGTTTACACACTTCGTGGAGTAGTTTTCGGGCGTATATCCACGCCTACATAGTATTAATTTACAATACTACACAACACGTACTCGCATCACAATGATTTGCCTCCGGCGGCCCCTGCGTGGGGGGCGGCCCCCGGCAGATGCGCGCCGCCCGTGTTGCGCTGCGCGCAGAAGGCGCCGAAGCCCAAGTGAAAGCCCTGCTGGTATGCGTAGGCCACTCGTACATATCGTAATAATGCGAGTAAAGCCCCCCCGGAGTAGTTTCCGGGCGTATATACATGGTATTAATTTACAATACTACACAACACGTACTCGCATCACAATTATTTGCCTCCGGCAGCCCCTGCGTGGGGGGCGGCCTCCGGCAGATGCGCGCCGCCCGTGTTGCGCTGCGCGCAGAAGGCGCCGAAGCCCAAGTGAAAGCCCTGCTGGTATGCGTAGGCCACTCGTGCATATCGTATTAATGCGAGTAAAGCCCCCCCGGGGCGCTACGTATGTCTTTGCATTTGTCAAAAGACGCCCCGGGGTGTTTACTGCGATACCGGGACGTTCTGTGAAAAAAATAGTTTGGGCCTTTTCGCCTCCCGGGGCCATACGAAATATCAAGGAAAAAAGCGCACACCTCTCACATGCGGGGTGATACAAAAAAACCAAGAAAAATAACCCACACCTCTCACACGCACGCAGCAACAGCAAGGCAGCAGCAGCAGGTGTTGGATCATGTCGCAACCCAGTAGCATCGACAAGGCGCCCAGCACCGACAAGGCACTTAGCACCGATAAAAGCACTGACAACCAATCAAATCAAACTCTTGGAGTAGCTTGCGTCGTCCTGGTGAAGCGGTGCTCACGAGGGACGGCACGCCGGCCCCAGTTCCCGCGTCTGTTGCTCAGGTGGTAAAGCGGGGACCAGCCCTTCGCTTTTACCCTCCGACATGTGAACTGGAGCGTTCAGTGGGGGCCGAAGGGACGGCCCTCCTACTCGACAGCCGGACGCGTGCTACGATAGAGATAGCACTTTTTGGCTGAAATTATTTCTGAATGATTGACCTTCTTAACCCCAAATCGTCGGACTTTGATCATTATGTTGTTGCAATATTGTTCCTTGTCTGCTTCGGCGATGGAATTTTCAATCGGATAGCACTTTTACTTTCCTCCCTTAATGATCACTTTGGGGTGAGGTGTAGAGCTCTTCAAGTAACCACCCTTCCAAGGCAAAAACACGGTGCGCCTCTAACGTAGCATGCGTCAGCGACGAAGCGTAGGGTGGTCGACTACACTCCCGCCTCCGCTGCAACGAAGGCGGCCTTTTGTTGGACACCGCGGAGCGGCGACCGGGCTGTGGAACAAGGGCTGTGCCCGAAGCAGATCGAGGAATGGGTTCCACTGGCTGGGTGACAATTAATTGTGTTTCAAAGCCAAAACGTCTACGTAAATCACGTGTGTTTCTTTGCCCCCGTCTGACTTATGTCTCATCTGCTGGTGTTGCGCAAAACATGTACCGTACCCACACCCTAGGCATATACGTAGTAGTTTCCTATGTAAAGCACGCCTTTTGCCTGCTTCGGAAACAGTCCCATCGCCCACACTCGAATGACTTGTCAGCTCGGCCCCGGGGCGTTTACCCACTAAAATGATAGGGGGGGGGGGCGTTTACTGTGAGGCCGGGGCTTTTTTCGCATTTCTGTTTTGACGGGGGGGGCGTTTATGCCGGATTTTACCCCGTTTTCGCTAAAAGTAGCGCCCCGGGGCGTTTACCGTGAGGGGGCCGTCTACTCCCATCACTACCTTATGTATCTGGCACTGATGTATGTATCTGGTACATACCGAGGCATTGTACCATACGAACTCCTCGTACAGTAGTCTAACACGCAAGAGTACCCCCTGCGAAGAACTTTCGGGACGAATTTCTCCATACCAAGGCAAGGGAAGCAAGACACAACGCAAAAATGCTGCTGTGGCTTTGGAAAGATATCGCCGAGATGTTTCCATACGTAGACGCCTCGCTCTCTGCGCTCGCACTCTCCCCTCTGGAAAGAGAACTAAGAAAAACAGCTCAGCAGCAATTATCTCGAGGAGGTGTGATATCTTGCATGTTATGCGGTATCATACCCCAGGTACAACAGCAGCATGTGCCAAGTATAGACCAAGTACGAACCCATTCGAGTCAGATATCAAGATATCAAAATACCTGTACCTGTGGTATGTAGATACGTAGCACGCGCCCAAATTCCAAGCTCCCAGGATATACGATGAGAAACTTGGTCCAGGTCTGGTTGCTCGGGCTTTTCCCGCTCAAGTCTCGGGGCAGTATACAGCAGTTGATGCAGATCGTTTCTGGTTCACAAGACGTCTGCTCTTGGTACGACGGCTTCGCGTTGCTCACCTGCCGGTAATACCAGTTATCGTGGTAAACAGCCCCCCCCTCCGCAAGAGGAAGGGAGCGGAAGAAGTTTCAGTTTTTCTGCAGTCGTCGGACTGCCGCGAGCTACCGAGCGGCGCACTTGATGCTGCATCAGCTCTTCGAAGCTAGGCCTCAACAAGCGTTACCGGACAGCACTTCACGCTCAAAGGCTGGATTCATTGGCCTGGTTTCTGCAAGATCTGCCACGAAGATGGGTGTACGAGCGCAAGCAGAATGGCGGCTCCACGGCTCCACGCTGAAGAGCAATTACCCCGTGCCCCGGATAACCATGGCCTCCTACGTTCTTATGAACTCCTTGGTGATTTTCTGGATGGCACACACACCTAATTTAAACTTTTGAACAGAGTGCCCAGGGTGACCAACACCGACATGTCTCGTGCATTCAATGCCGACGCTAGTGTGTGCATCCCGCGGATGATCCCCTGGCGAGATTGGGAGGAGTGGTACAGGGTGAAGGTGAGCTAGGAGTCTTTTGGCTCATCGGTATTGCGAGCTGCGAGAGTATATGCTACCACAGCTATTGTACCACACCCAGTGAAGGCATTTGCTCGTTGCCATGCCATCCTCTGAGGCCCGCAGACACCGATCGAGCTGGGCAACTGCTGTGTGTTTGCCGAGGCTTGGCTCACCATACGTACCTCGTACCTCTATCGTATGAGTAGGCTGGTCGGATACCACTGAATAGGTACCAGGCACAGCCGGGGGTAGAGTATACGAGCAAACAATGAGAGGAGTTGTTCGTTCTTCCACAACAGCAAACCTGACAGTCCTTCCTGGCTGCTGGTAAACGAGCCTCCCGCCGTTTACCGTCGTTATCGTACATAATAGCTGAGTGGGTAACCTTCGTGCCTTTGAGTCATGAGGCGTGATCACAGCCCTCGTAGTGAGCACCCACTGCTGCTGCTGTATCCTGTGGGTACAAAGCACGTGAACAGTGCTGAGAGCTGAGAGGAAGTCAGTTTGCGTGCTTCCACAACGGCAAGCCTGACAGCCTTGCAGACAGTCCTCTCTGTCCTGGTCAAAGATGACATTAATAAGAGGGATGTCAAGCAAGGCACAACGTGCGGTGTCAAGGGTGTAAGGCCGAGTGCTCCACACTACCCGTACTCGTACGTAAACCCTACTGCTGTACGTAGTTTTGGTGCCAGATAAGGTGTATGTCAAGGCAAAGCTGCTGTCTGTCAGAGGGTGAAAGTGCTGTCTCCTCGCGTCTTCGGTCCTCTGGTAAACGAGGTTCCTGTCGTTTACTCGTACCTCTGTTCGCTCGTACCACTCCGTCCCGAAATATAAGCTACGTTTGTATTTCATATTAATCACCAAACGGTCCTTATATTTACGGATATATTGGTACGAGTAGCCTTCCACGCATCGGACAGATGATCGGTTTCCACTTGATGGTCTACATCTTTCAGGGAAGATTTATTCCTGATCTGTATGATCTGTATGATCTGTACGTAGGAGCTATATACATAGCTCATGTTGCCGGGTGGGAGCCGCATAACCTGCATGTTCTCCACACATGTTCCCTGGGTTGGATCTGTGCTGTACAGATCCTGCACTATAACATGTCATAACGGCAGGTTAGCATTTACATGATCTATCTGTAGATGATCTAGATCGTGACCTGTGCGAGGTGTGTGGCGTTCGTGTATACCTGGTACATGCCTTTGCCAAGGTGAGGCGTGAGGCGCGAGGCTTTAGGTCACAGCGGCAGCTACTGTTTGTTCCTGTTCCCGTTGCTGTTGCTGTTGTAGTTTTTTTTTTGCTGTTGCGGAAGAGCGCCATCTCTCTGGGCTGGAAGGCCACCACTCCGTACCAACTCGCAACATACGTACGAAGCGGCTGTTGACTCTCTCACATGTTGCGGTGGTTTGCGTACATACCAGTAGGTATCATATTTAGTCCTAGACGCGAGCGAGCGCTGCGTGCCGACCGGCTGTAACAAGCCGACTATTATTACGCGTACCCGGTAGATCTTAGAATTGGCTATTCGTACGGCATTGCATTGTCTGCTCCGCTCCCTGCAGTGCAGCGTAGTTTCTCTGTGTCGTAGTTTCGTGGCCACTTAACTGGTGCCTCTCTAGGATGAAGAATCGGCACGGACACCGGGTGTGCTGGATGTCGACGGGTAGAAAAGACGGTTTAATGTGAAGAACACACACGTACAATAGTATATGTACGTATAGGGAGGCATTTCATTAGTTGCAGCGATGCCGCCTATTCGGCTCTTTGGGTTTCCTAATTTCTAGGAAGGCTTGTTTTTTTTTTGCCTCCGATGGCGCCTTCAGTGAGATCCTCCGGCGAGCCTTCCCCCTCCTTCGGCAGGGAGGGACGTGTATGGCTCGCTTGGCTAGCCTTTATTACGGAGGACCATAGTAAACAGGACCAAATATTGTCATTAATAATACAAACATGGAAATATATAGTTTTTGTTTGTGACGTAGGTCCTATTCACTAAGGTCCCCAGTAGTAGTTGGCTGGCTTAGTTATTTGTTGGCTGGCTCCGCCAACCAACTAATATCCAAGCATCATGTCCCGCCAAATCACAGTCCTAGTAAGCACGCACTGCTTTTTCCTCTGCGTGTTGGTCTCGCGAAAGTTGAAGAGTCTTACGATATGTTCCCGATGGTATTCATAGATATGTACGTACCTGGCCCTTGTGTCTCTTGTGTCGCTTGTGCCTCGTCCTGGCTCTCGTGTTTCTCTCGTTAACTTGTCTCGTGTGCCTCTTGTGTCTCTCGCATATCTCTTGTGTCTCGTGTCCCCCGCTACTCATCAGGCTCTTCTGTTTTCCCCCGAGCCCTACCTCCGGTTCCTTGGAGTTCAACATGTGTCGGCGTGGCGGAGCCGGGAGCGAGTCCCACACGCTGTAGAGACGACATCTCAGGTACGATAACACGAGAACCGTACCCGTACGATACAACACACCCTGGGATAAACTTCCTGGGCTAATTTTCTAGAAAACAGGGAGGGAAACACACACAACGAAAAGGGTCGCTTTTGGAAAGTCCTCGGTCGAGCATTGCCTTACAAGGGTGGCGCCTTAGACGCATCGGTTTTCGTAGACGCATGGCCCGGCGTTTGTGCCCCCCGTCTCACTGCGTGAGCTAGACAACCAGGGACCTGTTTTTTATTTTTTGTCGGTCACCAAGGCTGGCGGTCTTGTTAGATCATTTGTTCGGGGTTGAGATTCTCGACTCCGCACAAGGGGAATGATCGTATGACGTAGTGTGTATATGGTGAGGCACCCACGAGGCAGATACGTAGTGATAACCATCGCTGTCTCCGGAAGAGTCCACACCAGAAATTAAATAATTTCATTGGAGGCTGTCGTCCATAAGCAAGTTCGCCTCAGAGGCGGCTCTTAGCAGGATGCAGCTCACTCTTCATGCGACTCGCCCAATACCTCACGGCGCTTTCGCGCTTGGTGCTAGCAATGTCTGCCTGGTTGGTGAAAACATGACATGCTCCGTCCCGGCATTGTGGAAATGTGAGGGTCTCTATGGTCATACGACTACGGCCATGCATGAAAAGGAAGGACACCCCCTTGTCGAGAAAAGCAGCTTGGAAAATACGTCTGAGGAGGGTGTGTTGTTGTCTTCCTGTAAGTGATATTACCCCCGTTTGAAGTCAAACACGTGCGTGGCGTCTGGGGTACAGTGTTGGATATCGGACATCGAACGACAATCGAGTTCGATTACGATACTGCACCGATAAACAAAATACCTATTTGATACGATTTCGATATTTGATGTATTCATGAAAAAAAATCGTTCGTTGTCAGCATATAAAACGCGAGAGTTCTAGGGGATGGATGTCAAAACACGTTCGATACGTTGTATCGGAAATTCGATATATCGATATATCGGAAATCCAATTTCGATATATATCGGAAATCCGATATTTCGATATATCGAAAAATTTCGATACGATATCCAACACCAGTCTGTAGGGCCACCCCTGGGGCTGCGCAGCGATGCTGCCCCCCGGGCTCCCGCTGAGTTCACGGGGGTGTAAGGCGTCGGTAACTGGTTGTTTGCGTGCAGCCGTAAGAGGCACTTTCGATGAGGGGGTACATACACATTGGACATAGCGCGATTAGTGTTGAGGCTAAACTCGCATGCGGGAGAGAACCGAGGACACGAGCGGCCCTAGAGAAGCGAGCCTTACGGCGGTGCATATATACACAGAAAACTGCTCGGTGACCGACTGGCAACAACCGTATCACCCGGGGGTGGTAATATAACACACCCCCTATACTGTAATCAATATAATAAGATAACACACCCCCTGGAAATAATTTCAGAGCCGACTATCACCCGGGGGTGGTAGGATAACACCCCCCCCCCCTATACTGTAATCAAGATAATAAGATAACACACCCCCCTCGGACGAGGGTCGAAAGAAGCTGGTTTTCTCTCGACGTTGGGAAACGTGCAAGGACCGAGGAACACGTCTTCGAAAAGACATCGTCGAGCCCGGGGAGTGTGGAGAGTGTACCCCCCTCCCCTTGCTTTGGGGAAACTGGGCTTGGAAGTTCGTTCCAGGGGGTGTGTTATCTTATTGTCTTGGTTGCAATATAGGGGGTGTGGTATCTAATATCACCCGTGTGATAATTGGCTCTGAAATTCTTCCCAGGAACATATTAGACGAGTAAAGAGAACAACTGGCGTCCGAGATTGGAAAACCCTAGATTTTCTTTTTGAGGGGAAGGGAGTGGTGATGAAAAATTCCCTAACAATATGTGTCTCCCAAACAAATTGTAAACGGGTAGATTTTTACCCCATGGTGGTACCGGTTCCCTACGTACGGCTTTTGAATTATTACAATGCCGTGCGTTGCGTCGTTTTTCGCGCGCTTGCTGCAGCTCGTGGAGGTCCGTCTCAATGACGCGGGGCAGGCAGGGGGCGGGGTGGCAACTCCATGCCGAAGCGAGGAGGAGCTGAGGCTGGTGTACAGCGCGCTCATCATAAGGGCGGTCAACGGGCTCACTGGGCACGAACAGAAGGCGAGGAGGGGGTGTCGCTGTGTGTAGTGCTGGATATCGGAGCGAGAGTCGATTTTTGGTATAACTCGATACCGGTACATAAACTAATCGATACGATTTCGATATTTGATTTCGATATTTGATGTGTATGTATGAATACATCACATGCAAAAGCTTTCGATCAGTGTCTGTATTGAAAACAATAACAAACGGGGATGTCAGTGGGGGGGAGGGGGGGTGGAGGAGAACCCGTTCGATATATCGATAAATCGAAAACTCTATATTTCGATATATCGAAAGAAATATATCGAAAGCTCCATCTTTCAATATGTCGAAAGCTCCATCTTTCGATATTTATGTCCAAAATTTCGGTACGATATCCCAGCACTACTAACAGTTGCTGTACACGCTATGTGTATATAGTTGCGTGCATGCTATGTATATATAGTTGCGTGGACGCTATATTGTATTATACCGACGCTGTGTGTTGGGGCGTTTTGGAGGGCGTGAACAGCGCCTGTTCGAGACACTCATGGTACCACCCGCCTTTTGTGGCGCTATGTATGATACAGCAGTGTATGAGTGTCGGCACAGTATCGTAGAACAAAGCCTATCACACCCCGGCAGTGTATGAGTGTCGGCATCGCAGAACAATCCTTATCACACCCGGGTTTTTTTTTCCCGAGCCGATTTCTCTCTCTCTTATCTCTCTCTCTCTCTCTCTCTCTCTCTCTCTCTCTCTCTCTCTCATTCTCTCTTTCGGTCATCAAAAGCGTGGCACAACCATACGTGATTGGTTGGTTGGTTGGTTGTAATTACGATTATTTCCCGTAATACACCGTGCGCTGTATCATACACGAAATAAACATACATACACCTTCGCGTGCTACGATAGAGGTAGCACTTTTTTCTGATTTTTTTTCTGAATGATCGGGCTCCTTAACCCAAATTCGTCGTTTTTTCATTCTTGTGTTGGTATATTTTCCATAGTATACCTAGCTCATGGGATTGTTGGCCGGGTAGCACTTTTGGTTTCCTCCAAAATAGGTTTTCGGGTGAGGTATGGAGTTCGTCAAGTGACCACCCTTATAAGGCAGAAACATCACGGTGCACCTCTAACGTAGCATTCGTCCTGACTCTAATCCCAAGTGATCTGTCCCCGAAAAGGGGAGGACCGCCTACTACTTTAAGGGGTTGACATAAAAATAGAAAACTACGTGGTACGTTTTTCATGTTGTTCCCTTCATCTCGTTTCCCAGAGGCGAGCACTGCGCTGAGCACGCGACGGTTGCTTACCGCGTATTTGAGAAAATGGCCGAGGCACACTGCAGTTGTGTACGAGACGACTGTAACTAACCCTAAGTCTACGTCTAAGCCAACCAAACCAGCCCTAATCTAACTATGACCGTAAACCAATCAGACCAGCCCTAACTCTGACCCTAAGCCAATCAAATCAAACCAACCCTAAGCCTAAGCCTAAGCCAATCAAATCAGATGAACCCTAACCCTGGCCCTAAGCCAATCAGACCAGTCCTAACCCTGACCCTAAGCCAATCAGACCAGCCCCAACTCTGACCCTAGGCCAATCAAACTAACCCCAACCCTTAGCCAATCAGACCAGCCCTTAGTCTGACCCTAAACCAACCAGACCAGCCCTAGCCCTGACCCTAAGCCAATCAAATCAGACCAAATCTCGAAGAATTTTGGCAAGCTCTACTAGAGCACGCACTAAGCGCAGAGTTTATATGTTTCCAGGAGGAGAGCCCCCCCCCCGCCCCCCTCCCTTGATTCGGACGGAGCAGGAGACCTCAATCCCCAATCCAATCCCCACAACGGACGATAAAACGGCAGCAGAGTGAAATAACTTAAAATACCTGGTACTGCGTGCAGGTACAGGAAGTAAGTCTGTGGCTTTTGACACCGGTCATTTTTGTCGTCGTTCCGTATGTATGTATGTATGTTCGTTTGTTTTGTTTCTTTCCGCGCGTCGGAGCAGACGGCGCACGCCATCCCGGTCTCTTCCCTCGCTCGGGAAATCGGACTGCCTACGTGGTTGGTGGACATCCGCCACGAGGCTGCCCACAAACAGGTGTGTCCGTTTTTGTTTTTGTTTTTTTCGTCAGGTTACTGCTGAGGTTACATACTATTTTGTTTGTTTTTACGTATGGTTTAGTGTTGGATATCGTATCGTTTTTTTTTCGATATATGGAAATATCGAAGTTTCTATAAATCGAACTTTCGATGAAATTTCGATGTATCGAAAGTTCGATATTGGATACCGTACAGTACCGGCCCCGCTCATAAGACACCAGAAATCGGACTTAGGCTGACTTTCTTATTTGAGAAAGAGGCGTGTCCCACACTAAATTCAGTATAATAGCTGTCGACTTTCTTAGTTCCCCCGTAATGTTTAGGCTGAGTTTCTTGTGGGGCACTTTCTTATGAGAGGGCCGATAGTGTATCGATTTTTTCGGTCTATCGAAATATCGAACTTTCTTTTAAATAAATATCGAACTGGAAATTCCGATGAAAATTCCGATGTATACATCGATTGTTCGATATTTCGTGTCGATAAATCCTAATATCAATAAGTATCGAACTTTCGATATAGTGTAGTATCGTATTCGGCGTGTTCTGCCCTCCATCCCCCGGCATATCCCCGTGTTCTTGATCCTGACTTGTTTCGATATACCCAATATCGAAATTTCGATATAAGAACTATCGATATATCGAAAATTCGATATTTCAATATATCGAAAGTTCGATATTTCAATATATCGAAAGTTCGATATTTCAATATATCGAAAATTCGATATTTCAATTGCGATATTTCGATATATCGATATGTCGAAAACATACTACTCGTTTATCCAACATTAAACCTGGACATCAAAAGATGGCCGCACGGAAAGTGCAAAAAAAAAAAAAAAAACTTCCGATCAGCTTCTGTTTCAACCATATGACCCCCACGACTTGACCTTGAATTTTGCCCCTTTGCCCTGCTGCTGCTGCTGCTGCTGCTGCTGCTGCTGCACCCTGTGTACATACGTCACGCGTGTGTGCGTCTGTCTGTGTGTGTTTGTGTTTTTTTTCGTTTTTTTTGTCGTTTCAGTTGCCCGGAATCGTGATCCTTCGGCTTGCGTCGGATTTCTTAGTGGACTACTTGTGGAGGCGTTACTGGGCCCCGCAGGCTGAGCATCTCGGCTTTGTGCGCAGCGCGTTCGATCAGCTAATTTCCAGGTGATTTTTACTGAAGGTTTCCGTAGTGATATGGAAGGCCATGGGACGGGACCGCGACCGGCAGGGGGGTGCACTTCATATCAATGCATGGCCGTAAATAGTCGTATGACCGTAGACCATCGCATCCCTACGATGCCGGGACGGAGGATGTCGGGTTTTCTACTCATGTCGTGCATGGTCGTAGTCGTATGACCATAGACCCTCGCATCTCTACGACCAATGCCGGGACGGAGCACGTGGGGGTTTTACCAACCAAACAGGCATTATCTTCACCACTAAGGAGGGGGGGGGGGGGGGGTACTTCTTGTTTCCATGCATGGCCGTAGTCGTATGACCATAGACCCTCGCATCCCTACAATGCCGGAACGGAGCATGTCGGGTTTTCACCGACCAGGCATAAACATTGCTAGCACCAAGCGCGAAGCGTCGTGAGGTATTGGGCGAGTCGCATGGAGGGTGAGCTGCATCCTGCTAAAAACCGCCTCTGAGGGCTGTGCTACGTGACCCCGAATCTGAGTTGGAGAGCCTGCTATGCTACATGACCCTGAACCGGAGTTGCGACTAGGGAGGAAACAGGGAGAAAGAAGGGCCCTGCCCTGCGCCAGATCTACGCTGCGCCGGTCCAGTATCTACCGCTGCTGCTGCTGCTGATGATGATGATTGCATCGCCCTCTCGATATCCTCGCTAAGACGGTCGAGTCACCCCCCCCCTCGTCCCCCTATAAATATATGATATATTTATAGGTTGGGTTGGCGTCGGTTGGCAACGACGCTGTAAAACACGCCACTCGCTATTTCATGCATGGCCGTAGTCGTATGACCATAGACCCTCGCATCCCTACAATGCCGGGACGGAACATGTCGGGTTTTCACCGGGGGGGGATGCACTAGATATTCTTGCACGGCCGAGGTCGTATGACCACAGACCCCGGGGAAGGGGGGGGGCAGAAGGGGAAAGGGGGGGGAAAGAGGGGGGGGGGGGGGGGGCCACCCTACCCTACCCTACCCTCCTCCACCCTACCCTACCCTACCCTACCCTACCCTACCCTACCCTACCCTACCCTACCCTAATCCTACTCTATGCTCGTGTTTTTCCCATGCCTTACTTGTGTCGCTGTCTGCTTCGGCCGTGGCGAAGGGTACCTCGGGAGTCGATGAGCAGGAGGTCAGCCGCCGGATAACTGTCAGGTATGTGTGTATTGCGCGGAACAAGCTGCGTTTCTTGTTCAGTATCTTACATTTGACTTTTCGCTTTTTGATGTCGTTCTTCGTTGTTGTTGCTTTTTTTGGGTTCGGTGAGGGTGTTCATTGCTTTTACAAAAATTACTGTACGTAGCACTGGCTGGTTTTAACTTGTCGGCGTGTTTTTTCGTGTTTGTTGTTACTTCCACGTAATAGGCTTTAGAATTATGGTTTTGGTCGTGTATTTGTTCGAGGACTAGCGCATACGGCGCACACAAATGAAGTCCGGATTGGGGTGTATGAGCTATTGAGCTCCTCATGTGAGGAGACCAGAAAGTAAGCCGCCACCCCTATCAAAGGCATTATCATCATTGATCATTCTGTTTTTTTTTTCCCCATCCCATTTGTTATCTTCGCCCTTCCTTTCTCTCTCCTTCCTAGTCGTAACTCAGATCCGGGGTCATAAAGTAGGCTCTTCTCCCTCCTCCCCCACTACGGTTCTTGCCTTGCATTTTTATCGCGAGAAGATTTCAGCACTTTCTTCCCTCGTCGACTTGCGTCGGATTCCGCCTACCCACGCCACGAAGGCGCTCTCAGCAATTGGTTCCTTTTTATTTTTTCAAATAAAGACAAAATCTCTCACCACGGTGGGATTCGATCTTGGGTATCAATGATAGTAGTCTCTGAAGCTGACCACTACTCTACCGGGGCGACCGGTCTCAATCGGCCCGCTTATATCGGGAACCCACCACGACTCGGTTTTTCATCAATTCATTCGTAGTAGCGGCAAGCATGAAATTATACCAATCGATGTGCCTACTCACTTTCTTTTCTTCTCTTTTTCTCATCCCTTTTATTTGCTTCGCCCTTCTTTTCTCTCTTCTTCCTATTAATAGTCGTAACTCAGATCCGGGGTCACAAAGTAGGCAAACGATTACGCAGTCGTCGTCGTCGGTGCAATGATTCCGTTTGTACGTAACGGTCCGTGCGATCGAAAAAAAAAAAAAAAACACGGCTAATCGATCACACCACTTACTTGCTTTCGGGGGATGGTTCCGTTTCTAGCGGCCCCGTTCATATCGGGAAATCACATCGAGTTTCAAAACGATTTCTAAGTGCAATGGTTCCGTTTCAGCTTTTTCGCTTTTACCCTTTTCAGATTTGCGACACCCCCAGGATTTCAAGTCAACCACAATCCCGAAGGGAAACACTATATACATACTTCGTATATATTATGTACTATGCGGATACCCGGGTACATACCGAAGTATCACCAATAAAAAGCACACCAAGGTACCAGGTATGTGGGTACCCGGGTACGCGATATATATATATATATACAAGCGCAAAAATCGACGTACTTCGCGTGCCTTATTTTTTCTTATTGGGCTGCGCCAAGCGAAGGCGGTAGATGGTGATCCATGTGGACTGTACAACCACTCCATAATATATATATATACTATGCGGGTACCCAGGTTGATACCCGAGTATCACCAATATTAAACATATGTGGTATGTGCGGGTACGCCAGAGTATGTATTTGTATTATATATGTGCCTACTTCGAGTATTGAACACACCCATGCGAAAAACAAACATGCTGGTATTGAATAACAAGGTCATCCCCTACGCTCTACCCTACCCTGCCGTCTGCCAAAATAAAAACAAGAAAACAAAAAAAAACGACCATGAAGAAAAACATGCTGGTATTGATTGAATAAATAACAAGGTCAGCCCCTCCGCTCTACCCTACCCTCGTACCCTTCCCGCTGCCAAAAACAAAAAAAAAAACCCCGATTTATTTATTTTTAAACGTTTTTTCAGATGGACTCCCCTCCTCGACATCTTTCACTCGAGATGGAGGGGGTTCGGAGCAACGCTGCTAGTTCGGCTGGTGGAAGCCCTCCTCGACAACGCCTCGCCGAGTCAATTCGCACCAGGCGCAGTCACTGGGACTGGGCCGACGGGGTGTTCGGGTGTTGGAGGCGGGGATGGGGGCGGGGGGGCGGTTATGGGGAAAGGTGGAGGTGGGGGAGGGGGTGGGGGGTACGGCGGTTTTAGGGAGTGCGGGGAGGGGGTGGGAGGCGGAGGAGGGGGAGGGGAGGTGGGGGGGGGTGGGGGGGAGGGCCGGGGTTTGGCGGGGTTGGAACGACAAGCTGGTTTCATCGGGCTGTGGGTGCGGTACCTTCTGAGTCGCCGGTGGCACGTTCGGGCTGGAGCGGTGAGTTGTGCCACCGCAGGCATTGTGTTGTTGGTTGGAAGAAGGGATAGATGCCCTGATGATGGTGATGGTGATGATGATGGATGGTGATGGTGATGATGATGATGATGATGATGATGATGATGATGATGATGATGATGATGATGATGATGATGATGATGGATGATAATGATGATGGCGATGTTGGTGGTGATGGTGATGATGATGATGATGATAATAATGACGATAGATGGTGATGGCAATACTGATGATGATGGATGATAATGATGATGATGATGATGACGATGTTGGTGATGATGATGATGATGACGATGGTGGTGATGATGATTGATGATGATGATGATGATGATGATGATGATGGTGATGATGATCAGCGCAGACATTATGTTGTTGGTTGGAAGAAGGGATAAATGCCCTGCTAGCCTACGAGGCGGTATCATAGCTCATCTGCACATGTTTCGAAGACGCTTTCTTTCGGCGACGGACGAAGAGGCTTAGAAAACGTGCTTTGTGAAACCATACGTACACAAATCGGACAGATCAGCTTCCAGGCCACCTATCCGCAGTTGATGATCTACTCGTACATAGATGTTTCAGAGGGCAGGTGTACTCCTGATCTGTATGATCTAGCTCAATTTTTTTGGGTGAAAGCCTAAATATTGAAAAAAAAACAAATAAAAAAAAACACACACACACAGCTGTGAGATCGAGAATTTCGTCGAAACTCATCTTTGCATATTTATATACCTGGTATGAGCTATGACCCTAAAGAAAATTGATGCTCTATAGGTACGTCATATATATATAACCCATAGTAGTTTGCTGTGAGCAGTTATTCTGCAGGATCTGCGTACTGCCTAGTAGCGCAGAGATCCAACCCAGGAAACCATGCGCATATCATACTTATGTATGATAGACCACTCGATCAGGAGGAAAATACGGGTCCTGCCCGGCCGGCAACATGAGATGTAAATCATTCGATGTCGGGGATAGATATCTGCCTTTTGATTGGAAGAAGTGGGAATCGATTATATCTGTCCTCGAGATGCGCAGCAAAGATCCTGCTGCGCGAATCTCGCGACATTATAAAACTCGATCTGTATCGCCCCGACCAGCAAAGATCCTGCCGCGCAAATCTCCTCGCGACGTATGTACAAAACTCGATCTGTATCGCCCCGGCCGTGGTTATACCTTACCGAAGTACCCGGTACAACTGTTTTTTTTTGCGGTACGCTCGTGCCCGTCCTGCTTGCTGGCGCGCGATGCCCCCCCCCCAGGAAAACGTGCGGGAGGTTATGCGGGAGGCCGCCGTCGACTCCGGCCTGTCGCCAACTTTTTGGGAAGAACGCCGCGAGGAGGGTTGGACGCAAGAGGAGCATGCTTGGGCGGACCAACCAGGTAGGCGACGTTGCTTTAAAAGCAGCCAACGTACCGCATTGCTTCGGGGGGGCATAGTAAGTAGAACCTACGGTAAACACAAAACCCTATATAATACATTTTTTTTCACACAATATTTGGTCCTATTTACCATGGCCCCCGTTTACCTATTTTTACTATTAATAACAATATTTGGTCCTGTTTACTATGGTCCCCAGACATAATAGTAGTGTTTTTTTTGCTCAGTGATGGAGGTTCGATGCCGTTTAGTGTGTCTGTGCGTCTTCCTTCACAGTAAAACCTTTCTTTCCACTCATCGTCATCCAGCACACCCGGTAGTCTTTTTGGTATATAGGGCATCCCTTACTCGACATTATAGGGCATACGTGCTAACTCTGTCCCGAAATATAAGAACCTGTTTTATTGACTATTAGTGCACAAAATGAGCTTATATTTCGGATAGAGTGGTACCTCACACGTAGCACCTTTTTTTTTGCCTTTTGAGGCAAATATTTATGTCTGAGTATTAGTATGCCCCTTAACCCCTATATAGACTATTTTGAGGGATATAACGGACCGCTTATAAGGGACGTGAGGGACATAGGGGATGTAAGAGATATATGGGATATCAGGGATATCAGGGCTATATGGGATATAGGGGGATACAAGGGATATGAGGGATATGTGGGATATAGAGGGAATACAAGGGATATGAGGGATATGAGGGATACGAGGGATATACGGGACACAAAAACAAAAATGAACAGTACGATGCACATAATAACTTGAAGCACATCGTATATAATAGACAACCTCAAACAAAGAAAACAAAAGTGAGATAAATCAGCGCATTATACGTGTGCACTAAGATGCATACATTGTATACACTGTATACACGAGTTGCAACCGAAACCGAGAAGGTACATACCATGTCTATATACGTGTAAGTGTGTAGATATGTATATATGTGTGTATATATGTACATTGTGTATATATGGCTCTCTGACGTCTCGCTCTCTCGCCTTCTCAATTTTTTTTTTTTTTTTTCCTGCTCGCTTCCTTCCGCTCCCTTGGCTGCGTCCCCGGCAGCCCCGCTGTCGGCACTCCAGGCGGCGTGTTTCCCTCTGCGCGAGCTGTCGGACCGATGCCGTCGCTCGATTGCCGCACTGCCGGCAGCTCATCATCATCATCAGCCCTCGTCAGCTCCTACTAGAGAAGAGAACGACGAGCAGAGCGCTTCCGTTTCCCGTCCTCCTCCTCCTCCTCCTCCTCCTCCTCCTGATGATGCTGCTGCTGATGATGATGATGACGATGATGTAGCTGCTGAGGATGACGATGATGACGTTGATGCTGATGTCGCTGCTGATGCTGCTGCTGCTGATGGTGTCGCCGATGCTCCTGGTGGTGTCGCTGATACTGCTGCTGATGATGCCGCTGATGCCGCTGGTGCTCTTGATGTCGCTGATGCTGCTGCTGATGCCGCTGATGCTCCTGGTGGTGTCGCGGATGCTGCGGAGGAGGCTGGTGTCGCCGTTGTTGCCAAAGATGCGGGTACCGACGCTGACCGCTCCGACCATCATGCCGAGGATCATCTTCCGGCAAGCGGGAGGACACACTGGGCTAAGCCTGGCCTCGACGCGGTCTGCCGCGCGCTAGACGGAGCCCTCGATGACACAGGGGACGCGCAAGTTTTACACATCGGCGGCAGCAGCAGCAACAGCAGCAGCGGCAGCCGTAGCAGCAACAGCAGTGGAGACGAGGACGGCCACCACCAAGGCGCCGCTGCAAAGACAACAGCCACCCGCGCTTCCCCCCCCTCTTCGGGACGACGACGCGGACAAGCTCCCTCCCTCCCCAAGAGAAGG
>MEHQ01003215.1:0-12361 GCA_008828725.1 Saccharina japonica | reverse complement strand
GGGGAGGGGTGGGGTCAGGGAGGGGAGGAGGGGGAGAGGATGTTGGAGGCGTTTGCGCTGGGTGAGTGAGGTGGCGTTGGTGTACATAGTGGCCGGGAGGGCGGGGGGTGTACTCATGTCGTGCACGGCCGTAGTCGTATGACCATAGACCCTCGCATCCCTACAATGCCGGGACGGAGCACGTTGGGTTTTCACCAACCAGGCAGACATTGCTTGCACCAAGCGCGAAGCGCCGTGAGGTGCTGGGCGAGTCGCATGGAGGGTATGCTGCATCTTGCGAAGAACCGCCTGTGAGGTGGACTTGCATATGGACGACAGCTTCAATGGGTTCATGTAATGTATGGGAGGGGGGGGGGGCTCTCGTTAACCCAACAAAAATCGTAGGAAATTTCACCCTTGTGTTGCAATATTTTTAGTTGAAGTACTTTATTAAGAACCATGGGATTGTTCGTCGGGTACGTGGCATATTTTTCACCCCACCTGCAAAATCTGTTTTGGGTGAGTTATAGAGTTCCTTCAGAAAAATGACATGGTGCATCTCTACATTAGCATGCATCCCTGCTGCTGCTGCTGCTGTGCAGCGGTTGCAGCGGTTGCAGCTGTTGTTTTTGTTTTGTTTTAGCCCATCACTTTTCCTTTCCAGCTCTCTCTGAACGAGCGGCGGTCACAGGGTCTCCTTGTTCGTTTTTAAAGGACAGACCACTGAGCCGCTCGACCAGCCGTCTTTCGTTCTCTCCCCCCCCCCACCCCCCGCCGCCCCCGGTACAAACATGCCTTCATTTTTTTTCGCTCAGAGGGGTTCAGCATTTGTTAGCATTGATAGTCCATTTTTCATCGATTTTTGTACTATTAATAACTCACGCTCTCGCGCTTCCCGCGATGAGAAAAAGGCAGATACAGTACTTGTATTTATGTTTATTTTTGGTTGTTGTTTTACGGCTGTGATACTTTGCTGTGCAGCGGCAGAGAGAGATCTATGAGGTGTTGGCGGAGGGAGTTGTATGAAGTGTTTGCGGAATTTATAGAAGGGCGTGGGGGGGGGGGGGGGGGAGGGAATCGAGGCAAAATAATTAAGGGTAGGCTTAGGGATAAAAGTAACGGAATAGCTACCGGTATGGGGTAAAAAACGGTTGTTGTTTTGGACAATATGGGTGAGTGTCGACGAAGGGAAAGAGGTGGGGGGGGAGGCATGTGGCCGACTGTGAATCTTTAAAACTAGATAATTTTCTCCGGCTATAGTTCGAATTGCAAGACAGCTATTGTTCGAATTGCAAGACAGCCAGGCGCAGTTTGACGCGAGTCGACGAGGGAAGAAAGGGCTGACGTTTTCTCGCGATAAAAATGCAAGGCACAAACCGTATAATGGGGGGGGGGGGGGAGGGAGAACCTGTTATGTGACCCCCGATCTGAGTTACGACTATTTGTATATAGGAGGGAGGGAGAAAAGAGGGGGGAAGATAATAAATGGGACGGAAAAAAAATACGGGGATTGTGAGTCTTGTCCTGGGTCCATCGAAAATATATACCTGGTACCTGGTACAGAACAAGACACGAAACACGAAAGCTGGTTCAGGTTGGAAATATCGATATTGTTACGTACCAGGTGTATTATATTGGATTCAGCGCTATTTAATAACTAACTTTCCTGTAAATTTCTTCCTGGTTTTCTTAGCAGAGGTATATTAAAAAAATTACAAAAACAACAGCTGTGAGCTCGAGGATTTCATATATACAGCACTGTGTGTGTGTGTGTTCTTCACATTAAACCTTCCTTTCTACCCGTCGACATCCAGCACACCCAGTGTCCGTGCCGATTCATCATCCTGAAAAGGTACCAGTTCTGTGGTCACAAAACTACGACACAGAGATACTACGCTCAGTGCAGTAAGCAGAGCAGACAATGCAATGCCATATACGACAGGCAAGACCTACCCTGCTAGCAATCCAGGTGCATGCAAGAGAAAAAAAGAGAAAAGAAAGAAAAAAGCGAAAAGGAAAAATAATAGAAAGTAAACATAGTATAGTACGAGTAGGTGCCCTGCACGCAGACTATTAACGAATCGTCCGGTAACATCTTGGATTAATGTACGGGCGTAATACCCTAACCCTAGCCCCAAACCCAAACCCGACCACACTACGTATTAATTACCTGTAAAATTCCCAGAAATATCCTGCCGGACGAAATGCTAATACTATACTCACTCGTAGCCCTGCACTCCGTATTTAGTGCGACAAGACCCACTCATGCTGCTGCTTGTTGAAGGACACATCTGTTCCGTTTTCCGTTTTCAGTTGTAGCTGTCGCTCCCTCCGCCGCACATACTGCTGTACTACATGCCATATGTATGTATGTATGTATCATGCGGTTGCTCCTTCGTCGCTCGCTTATTTGTTGCTTCGGTCGTCGACGAAAACGAGAGGAAAACGAAGAGGAAGGAGGGACAACAAACATCACCACGAAAAACAAGACAGCAGTATTGCCAGACCGAGTGTACGTATTATACGTATGGTGTATGGTGTCTTGCGGTACTGCTGTACCGAGTACACAGCACCAACGACCGGGTTAACAAAAATGCGAAATGACCCGCTTTTAGTCTACTTTTTGTTGCAGTATTTGTGTTCCTGTTGCGGTTACACAAGAGAGGGGTTCCTATGTACTGTACCTGGTACTCTTTTGTATGACGCTCAACGAGTACTAACACAGCCTCTGGCGCCATTTTGCGCCCATGATCTATGTATTGTACGATATGTGCCTGGTGGTGCCTGTGAAGCATTCACCGCGTGTGTGTACTTACCGGTGTTGTTTTGTGTATGTTGTGTATGAATGTATGCGTGCATGATGACAGCCCGTAAACACGCCGTTAGTTATCTACCGACAACGTACTGCAGTATCTGGCTGTTCCTGGTGCCCCACACCTAAACAAAAGTAAGAACGGGCAAGCTTCGTATTGTACATACAGCCGAAGGTATAGGAGTGGTGAGTAGAGTTGCAGGCCGGCGCTACACACATGTTCCCAGGAGTCATATCATGCGTGTTCGTTCGTAGCCAGTGGGGCTGACAGAGCTCGATATATGCATGTCACAGCTAAGTTACGGTGGTGGAATGAGTACTCGTAGGTGGTAAAAGGTCAAGGGGGGTTGGCTGCTACCCCAGAGCGCTACCTCACGCCACGCGGCCTCTGCCTCGCATAACACTTGTACCACCTGCAGGACCCTATCACATCAGAGCACACGATATAATATGCTTCGGGGACCCATTACTCTGTGGCACAGAGCACAGACATTACCTGAACCGCCGCTGGTTCCCGTGGATCCGTGGATCGGTGGATATGTACCTGCTCTATCGTAGATCTATCGTAGATCGTACCTCGTGTTATACGTATACGTACGTACGTAGATTACATACGTATGATACGTGTATTGTACCGACGCTCAATTTTGCGCCGAAAAAACATTTTTTTCTGTTGTTTTTTTATCTCACACAAAGCCATATACCTGGTCCTACGTACGTAATACCTGGTATAGCCATAGCCACCACGCGACGGGCACAGAAACACGTGCGCCAGGAGAGCAGGAGACGAAGGTGAAGTCGCCGACAGCAGCAGCAGCTGCAGCAGTAGCAGTTTGGCTGGTCGCCGCGCATACATAGAGCAGTGCTTTGTATTTTTGGTACATAGTCACGGGAGTACGTTGTCGCAGCGCTGAGGGCCCTTGGGTGCAGCAGCAGCAATATACTGGTACGCAGTGTGGAGAGCAAACCACAATGGTCGTACAAGTAGCGAGACAGGTCGCTTTTAGTTGGCTGTCTTGTCTGCACTTGCTTGCCCTGCAAAGCACAGACGCCCCCTGAACACCACCACAACGAAGGGGGCTACCCGAAGTAGCGGCAGCACTCGTTGGGGGGGGGGTAGTGCCCTCTGTTTGCCCGTGGCCCGTGGGACGATCATACGACACGCACGACGATCGAGAGCCACAACGAAAAATGCGGAGCAATCAAGAAAGTACATCGTAGGTATCGTGCTCGATACAGCAGTATAGTATTAATAGTATCGTAGCAGCAGAATGTGCTTGTGTATTTCTATTTCGGTGTCAATATGTCCGAAAATATAAGGACCGTATTGTCATTCATATTGATAACAAAGTGATTATTACATCAGCGGACAGAGAAAATCATACCAGCATGTCAAAACGAAGGCCAGACCTTCCTTCGTTCACAAGGAAGCGGATAGCTCGATCTGGCGTACGAAGTCATTCGCTTTCGTCTTTGAAGTTCGAGACTGCTACCCCACCACCCACAACCCACCACCGCTGCTCTTCACTCTTCACCCACTGATCTCCCAGTTAACTCTCGCATGCACTCGCACACACAGATATTATGTATACACGCGCATTGCCCAGCAGCAGTGGTTGTACGCGAGTTTATACACACCGCTTACTACTGTTTGTATACACCTGCCATCGTCAGGTCCACTCTAAGTTTAACTTGAAAAACTTGGGAGTACGAGTGTACACTGCTGCTGCTGTGCTGCTGTGCTGCAGCAGTGCTTTTTTTCGACACCTAATAAACTATCTAAATGTTTTGTGATATGATAAAAGTATGGGTACATTACTCGTACTACAGCAGTAAGTACATACCGGTACAATATATGTACGGTTCGTCGCATATGCGTTCAGCCGCACAAGAAAAAGGTGTTGATTAATTATTTATTTCAGGAGCGGGGGTGCCATCTGGGCAAAACAATAAAATTAATTGATCATATTACCAATTTTATTATTTTGTACCAGATATAGAGTTAATTAATTATTTTCGGAGTTCAGGCACACGATATGGTCATAAAACATTTTTTTTTTCTGAATTTTTCCAAAAACCAACCACTTGGTTTTAAAGACCCCCCAACCCCAACGTGAAAGGTACACGGAGGAAAGGGATGCGTTAGAGGAAGAGATGAGAAAAATAGACGAATGTGACATGGAGAAGTTTGGTACACTACGGTAGATAGTAGCGAGAAAACGATCGCTATCTTATAGGACACAGATGGTGGCCACAGGCGGCGAAACAGGAAGGGGATAAGGTTAGCAAAAAGTAAAAGTTTCTTTGTAATATATGGAAACAACGTAATGAGCGCCCAAATGTTGGAGGTGTCTCTGTTAGGAGTAGGAACGGAACGGTGCTCCGTCTCGAAAGGGATGCGTGGTCAATGGTCAAATGACTAAGGCAAGCAACAAATGAGTACGCCCCCCCCCCCCGTAGCGATTGTTTTTTGGAATTTTTCAGAAAAAAAACTTGTTTTGTGGTAAATCGTCCAGCGATCACCAGTTAGGCCGTTTCCTATGCGGTTCGATTTCGAGCTTCAGATTTGTATTTTTCGATCTCAAAAACGAAAGCACCGTCCTATGCAGTCCGATTATGCAAAATCTGACCGGAAATTTTTCGATTTGAGAATCCGATGACCCAAGTCGTCGGATTTTGGGCCAAAATCCGACGACTTGGGTCATCAGATTTTCAAATCGAAAAATGGCATGGTCTCTAAATTCAAGATGTTATTCACGCAGTAAGCAAGCAGTAGCAGCAGCACGATCGATGAGTTGGATGGTGACACAGCGACGTTGCTTCGCGCCCGACGCGCAGCTGACGATCGGTGGGCCTCTCCGTCGCCAAACTACAGTCGGCTGGCGCGGGCTCGGGCCTAGAGACGAAGGGAAGCGCACTCGGCGCGCGCCTCTCCGTACTCGTAGATTTTACAGCAGCAGTAGCAGTACAGCACACAGTCAACGCTCGGATGCTTCGTTGTGTCAAGATACAAAATACCAAGACAGGTCGACTCGAGCGCACTCGGCGCGCCGCCGCCAGACCAGAGGCAACCAGCGTGGCTTCGGACGCTTGGGTTCTACGCCCAGTACAGCGCACTCGGCGCTTCTCTTCGCGGCGCCAGACCACAACAACATTGCCGTATGCTCAAATATCTGCACGTATGATACAACAAATCCGTGTTTCCTCGCGTAAGAAGACTGTTCCGATTTTCGAACTAGGTCGGTGAAAAATCGATCAGACCATAATCTGAAGCTCAAAAATCGAACCGCATAGGAAACGGCCTTAGTGCTCCGATTTGTTTTCCATTCTGACCGTTTTAGATAGTTCGGTGTCGAAAAAAAACTGTTCGGACGCTCTCGTTTGTCTCACTCTTTTTATTTTGTCACTGCTTCGGGAGGGTGGCATCTCGGTCAGTATATACTCCAAGTAGTATACACTCAGCTAGCAAAGGTGAGCTTCGACGAAATCCTCGAGCTCACCAGGAGCTCACAGCTGTTGTTTTTTATTTATTTTTTAATATATACAAAAGCTTTTACCACTTTCTTCGAGAAAATGATCGAGGTACGTACACTTTGTACGAGAGACAAAGGGAGTATCATAACTCTGCTGCTTTATGTATACCAGGTATTTATTTGTAAGAGAAAAAAAGTAGCAACCACAGGCAGTACGCGTCGTAGCAGCTGTGAGATCTTGTTTTGTCGAAAAAGCTCATAATTTGCAAGCTTATAAGCTTGGTGTATTCCGTGATACTTCGATCGCGCGTGCTACGGGGTGTGTATGTTTTTAAGAGTCGTTCACAAAAAAGCTGACAGTTTTTAGTTTTCAACGAATTCGCTCGTACTCGTACGTATATATCTAAGTTAAGCAAAATGGATACGACGTCGAACTGGTGTAGTTTTACGTTTTACGTTTTACGGTATTCTTTCGAAGGGTCATATATACAAAGCCCATAGAATGTACCGCAGGTATTATATTATATGTACGAGTAGCCAAAGGCTGGTTGGGTCTGATTGGGTTGGGGTTAGGGTTAGCGTTAAGATCAGTTCTGTTCGTTTCATACATACCACTGGTACACAGCAGCAGCAGCAGTAGCATATATTAAGAGCGTTGATAGTATTAATAATGACGCTCCACCATTTACTCGAATAGGTACAGCAGTAGGCACAACAGCCCGTGTCTTGCCGACGACGCCAAATGTGAGGGTGTTACCTATTAATAGTGGGCTATGATATAGGGGTAAACGATCGATCGATTACCCAGCCCAAGGTAAAATGCTTATAACACTCTACCCTCATCGTGGTGGTACTGCTATTTTTTATATTAAGGCCGTTTCTTATGGGATTTTTTTTTAGGTTCATAAATGGACCCCTTTTGACTCGTCTGTTTGTGACGTAATTTTTTAAGTCTTGCAAGCAGATGTAATTTCTTATGGTGGCGTATGGCAAAAAACACGTCCTTTTTTTCATGTGATACGGAGACAACCAAAGACGAGGTATCATACATACCACGCACCACCCAGGTAGAATGCACTATAAAATTGATACAGCAGCAGTACGAGTAGTATTAGTATTACATAGAAAGAGCAGCTGTGAAGGTACATACGACGCCCAATCGTTCTCACTCGTACAAATAATAAGTTAGAACCGATTTACCCGCACCACCGCCCAGCACGTGCCGCCTCTGCGCGCCAAGCGAGCAGCGACGGCACCCAGATACCGAGCGTGCTCGACGAGTCGAGAGCATTGTGTCGGCTCTCAAGTTGGTGGGCACGATAAAACACAGGCTCACAGCAGCAACAAAAACAGCGACCTGGTGGTACATATCATACGATATGCCAGATAGATAATACATCGTCTACAACAAACCCCTGACGATCTATCAACATCCACCGCATCGTCTCTCCCCGATGCCGTGGTGAGAGTTCTTGGCTGACGGCCGGGCGAGTGCAGGCTTGTTCCTGGTTGAGGGTCGGGCGAGCGTGGGCTTGTTCGCGACCGCCTCAGTCTGTATATGCAGCAGCTCTACTGGTTGTGCCGGGTAGACGACACAATAGTATATACGAGTACTGACTGTTGTAATACCAAACATAGTATGCATACAAAAACCTATACGAAGGCTCAAACATGAACCTCAGTTTGTAACCTCTGACCCTGTTCATTCTGGGGCGCAGAATGAACGAGGTGGTCTAGTCAAACTGATCATATTTTTTTGTGGTCAAACTTCGTCGTTTTGAGTCCCATAAGATGCTGTTTTTTTGCCCTTGGTCAAAAGGGGTCCATTTATGAACCCCGAAAAAAACTCCATAAGAAACGGCCCAATAATAGCAATTGAGGTCAACAGCAAATATGTGAATCCCCTACGTACTTTTTCTTTTTTTTTGTCCATCCCATTTATCATTATCTTCGCCCTTCTTTTTTCTCTCCCTCTTTAGTCGTAACTCAGATCCGGGGTCTCTTAAGTAGGCTCTTCTCCCCCTTCCCCACTACGGTACGTGCCTTGCATTTTTATCGCGACAATATTTCAGCACTTTCTTACGACCCCCGACCCCCGAGAAGGAAGCCAGAAATAAGCTGTTCTACGGAACGTACCGCTGTGATAAACGCCACACAGCAGTCAAGTTGTAGGCTCTGTAGACTAGTTATTACGGAGGACCATAGTAAATAGGACCAAATATTGCTGGTAAGAATAGGAAAATATATAAGTTTTTGTGTGTACCGTTGGTCCTATTTACTATGGTCCTCTGTAATAGTAGACTACCATAATAGCACTTTGTATATGTCTAAACGGGCTCGGTACATACCGTATATAATATATCGGTATGAGCAAATTAAATGTTGATGTTGGCAAGTTTAATTTTGTTATTTTAGAGGTCTCGTCAGGTCTCGTTGCTGCAGCGCGGAGATTTCGAAGATTATTCTGTAGGATACATAACCTTACACAGGCTTTGTATATCGTACCTGTTTTGCAGTACCAGGTGCTGGTGATGGTAGTGGTACTTGTGGTCGCTGTCATCCGTCATCCACGACTCTTCTTTTCGTTGCACAGATGTGTTCCTTCACATTAACGCGTTCTTTCTACCCGCCGACATCCAGTACACCCAAGGAAGTGTGCGTGCCGATTACTTATTCTATAGAGGGATACAAGCTCTGGTAAAAAAAACACGACACAGAGATACTCGTAATGCATTGTAATGCAGCATGCAGAGTAGACAATAATGTAGTACCACACACGACAGGCACGACAGGCACATGCTAGCAATCCAGATGCGTTAAAAAGAGAGATCGGGATGCATGCGTGCATTCGATCGTGAACAACGCCGAAAGAAGCGTTGTTGCGCAGCGACAGCACAGCAGCAGCGTCAAGTGTGGTTATAAAAACGGACGAAACGATGTGTCTTCCTTTGGTCAACCAACCAACCCAAACAAACCAACCTAGCAACCGTTGTCGCTTCCATCCTACGATGTATGATACAGGTATTTACACATGCAGCAACAGACTTGGTGACGACGCAAAAAAAAACACAACACACAAAAACACACACACAAAAAACACACAAAAGTACACAAGAAACACACACACACGAAACTGACTGTGTCGTGCTCTCGGACCCCCCCACCCTGCCCCTCCCCCTCCCCCCGGCCCCTCCCCGTCCCCCCCCCTCTCCCCTGCTGCGCGGCTGTCACGCAGGGGAAACACAAAACTGTAACACCCTCTACAACCCAGCTACCCCGCCGAGTATAACCCAGCTACCCCGCCGGGTATATATACGCATATTTATACACAAATAAATATATATATATATCATGCGGGCATCGGGAGGGCTGTCGTCAATTGGGGCTGCGTGTGCCCTGATCGCCGCGGTGATGGTGGCTACCGCCCCCGTTACCGTTACCGCCGCTAGCGTGATGGAAACCCCTCGCCGAGGGGCGCGTCTCCAGGAGGACACGTGTGTGACCGCGGGCTGCGCGACGGACGACTCCTGCAACGACGACGACGCCGACACCACCTGCACGACCCCCGCCTCGTACGTTTGCGCCGCCCAGCTGCCGGGCCTCAACGTGTGCGAGTCTCCGGAGTTGGACGCGATGCTGCCGTGCTGGATGTCGGACCTTGAGGGCACCCTGGCGCTGAACGAGATCAGCATCCCGGCGACGCACGACACCATGGCCAAGGGCGTCTCGGCTTGCTTCCAGGAGGGTCAGGGCGGCTTCGTGTTCACTCAGGTGTGCTTGCAGTTTATACCTCCGCTCTTTTGAGACACAAAAAACAAAAATCGCAGTTCTTCTATGTATAAAAATACTTGACCTTCTCCTCGCCTGCCTCTGGGGAGGCCCTCCCCGTTTTTTTTCTCGCATGTCTGAAGCCAACTCTCGGCCCCAAAAATGCTGAAGGAAAAATTACTTGCTCCGGACCCTTCCTCAAGTTATTCTCTTTTTTCCCCCACTTTGAAACCGCCTCCTTCAATTACTTGCCGGACCTTTCCAGCCTTTATTTTGTTTCCAGTTGCGTACACTTTTTTTTCGGCCGGCGAGAGCCTTTTTTCCTTTTTCGGTTTAAGTGTCTGTACGTGTACCCAGAGCATGTCAACGCGGGCGAGCGCGGCGCCATCGCGGGTATGGGCGGACGGGCGCTGGCCAGTAGAGGGGGGGAGTGTACTCATGTCGTGCACGGCCGTAGTCATATGACCATAGACCCTCGCATCCCTACAATGCCGGGACGGAGCACGTTGGGTTTTCACCAACCAGGCAGAGAGGGAGGGGGGTCGGGAGAAGTGCGATCGCCGTTTTCGTGGCTAGGCGTGGCGTGTCTCCATCATCGAGACACGAGGGAACCATGAAAGCGTCCTTTCCGGTTTGCTGCTGCTGCTGTTGTTGCTGCTGCTGCTGCTGCGATCATCCATTATGACCGAAAATATAAGGTTCGTTCGTTGTGTAAAATAACATTCAAGCGGTGCTTATTTCTCGAACAAATGTTACTAAAGAGAGCGAGCTCCGCAGTCTGAACACCATCATGGTCGAGCGGGCGAAGTAGGGCGACGGTGAGCACCGCGCTTCACGCGAGGCGGGCCACGGGGCTCACTGAGGCAGAGGGGAAGTAGAGCTCGACCCAGACCGAATCGATGGCGAGGTGGTCGCCAGGTGGCGGGGAGCGTGCGAGCGTGATAGAACCCCGGACGTTCGAAGTTTTTTTTGAGCAGCGCAATCATCAGGCAGGACGGGGCATTTAAAAAAAAAAAAAACGTTTTCACTTGATTTTCATTTTTTCCGGTTTTTTTTTTTTTTTTGCCGTTTTGTTCGAGTACGTAATATTACGTTCAATCGTTCTCAGTTTTGTGGATTTTGTTTTTCGTATTTCACAAGTTGATAACCGTGCTGTGCTGTGTTTTCCCTTTCGTATTATATGTACATAAAAGTACGAAGTACCGCAAAGAATCACGAAAAAGGCACAAATCACACCCAGCAGCGAGCGCAGCGCAGCAGTGCCTTGCTGTGTGCCGTGCTGTTGTTCTTTCTCTTTCGGACACAATCACCAGCTACATAAAAGAGCGCCGACCATAGAAAAACATTGACCACCATCGTTGATGCCCTTCGCCGTCATACACAGGGAGCTCTAGGCATTTTCAAGCCGCCAGTTGCTCCTTCCTACTTATACCACTTTCTTCATCCATTTCTGTTTTTGTTCTCTTCTTCCGCGGGCGGAGGGAGCTCTTGTAATACATACATATCCAGACATATCTGGTAGTTTTATTTTTGTTTGGAAATTTCTGATTCGGTGCAGCATTTTGAATCTTTGTTTTGTGACCCTCCTCTGAAAAAACAACAAGGAGTGGCATCGTTAACGAGGCGCCTTCGCCGGTCTTTAGTTAATAACCCACAAACTCGTATATACCAGATGAAGTACCAAGTAAATTACGTTTTCTTGCTGGTTTTACGTGTTGTTGGGTGTTTTTGTTCTACCAAATCACGAGAAGGCGTCGACCCAACCCAACCCTAACCCTAACCCTAACCCTGACCCCAACCCTAGTCCAGGCTAAGGCTCGACCCGAGCGCGGCTTCGCCGCGCTTTTTGGAAAATCTGAACCAGGCACAAAAAACGTAATGTGTTTGGTACTTTATCTGGTACGATTTGTGGGTCAAAAACACGGTAAAGGCTGCTACTGTCATCAACCACCAAATTAAGCGCCTTGTTTGTTTTTAAACCCTAACCCTAAGGCTACTGTCAGCAACCACCCAATTAAATGCCTTGTTTGTTTTTTAACCTATATACGTATATAGTGACCCTCGATGACGACGCCGAATTTTCCACCAATCCGAAAATTCCTTGTCGAAAAAATGATCAAATATTTAGAAAAACTGAGGAGGGCCGGAAGTGCCTTTTCTCTGCCGGTACTACTGTTTGGATGAATGCGTTGCTTTTCGGTTGTGCTCGTACTGTTTTGTTTTGTTTTGTTTGTCCAAATCAGGCACCAAGGTACGAAGTATGATGCGGTAGTTGCCACTTCTAGTCTCTGTCCAAACTGCTGTATTGTCACCACTGTTTAATATATGT